>FIZR01006821.1:0-29867 GCA_900060175.1 Ferrisia virgata
GGGGGGGGGGGGGGGGGGGGGGGGTATAAAAAGTCGACATTACTAAAGGCACATCTAAGACCTATACTAAATTTACATACCAAATTTCAACTTCGTAGCTCACTTTGGAGAGGAGACAGGGGAGGAACAGCCCTCTTGAAGGTCAAAAAAGGGAAAAACTCTCATATCTCTCCTTTTAATTGACTTAGGGGGCTGATTTTTGGATATATTACATATAAAACTTTGGATTGTCTAATGATCAGCTTAAAAAGGGATAATTTTTTGCGATTTTAGCCCCTCAGAACCCCTTCTCCCCATTTTGAGAACAACTGAATTTTGAGCCCAGATTGTGCCCAGGGATCTGGAGCTGATCCAGAGGGCGGAGGGAGGAGGAACCCCTCCGGTTGATTTTTCCCGGAGTTGGAATGACTTGAACTAAAAATCTTGAGCCGGAGCCGGAGCTAGAAGGACTTGAATCAGAAACCTTGAAGCAGGAGCCGGAGGGACCAGAATTCCTCCCCCCGGATCATTGATTTTTTTTCTATTAGAACGAGATTTTGAACATTGAATTATAACATTTCGCTGTTTAGAATATGAATTAAAAAATTTATTTAAAATTAGCATTTCAGCTTGGTAGTTTAAAATTTCGTGTGAGTCATTCGACTTGAAAACTGATTCTTTCGACGCATTCATTTCATCTGGTAGGGGGCCTTTAGAGGTAGCTCTGGGGCCTTTCGGAACTTCTTGTAGGCAGAGCCGGAGAAACCAGACACCCTCCTTCCGGATCCCGGGTCACCCCCACTCATATACATCTGAGCCAATTGACCGAATTAGAGCGATTGTGGTCAGTATCGAGTAAAGTAAATGATTTTATTCTGGCGCGGGGTGGGACGGATAAAAATAAAAATTTGACATGACTAAAAATGTTCGTAATGGTCTTCAGGACTCCAAAACGGATTTTGTTGATCCTCCGCCTCATCCTTCAAATGTCGATAGACCGTATAGTGTGGTTTTCATTGACAATATGACATAAATCAGACTAAAAATTTATGATCCTCATACAGCATGCTCTAAAAAGTACAATTTATATGTTATTCCTCAAGTTTCAAACAAAAGTTGTAGAGCATTACAGAATACTCATTTTTTATTCAATAATTTTTTTCTGTAGGTAGCACTGGAGAAGAGGTATACCATCAAGAAGTAAAGGGGTCATTGAACTTTCTCAAGATACATCACTTTTACGTTGATAGTTTAGAAAAAAAATTTCCATAAAAAAGAATTAATTTTTAAAGTTCTACGATCTATAAATGAAGATTTTTTCTATGATTAAATTTTTTCGAAAAGTATAGGAAACATGGTTGCCGAAGAAAAGCAAAATTCACAATTTCAAAATTGTAAATTTTCAAAAAAAAATTGAGATACGAAAAAAATTTAAGGTGTAGATTATAACGGTTCAAAAATAAGACTTTTCTTGTTAAAAACCTTTTTTCTACCTAACAGCTCTGGAGCGGTATATTTTGAGAAAGTTTAACGACCTTTCAACTTCTTGAAGGCCTACCTCTTTTCCAATGCTACTTACAGAAAAAATTATGGAATAAAAAATGACCAGTGCTTAAAGCTCTACAACTTTTATTTGAAACTTTTTTTCGTTGGTTCAATTTTTCAACTGCTTTTTCCAACTGGTTGAATTGATTTTCCTAGGAAATTATAAATTTTATGCTTTTAGGAACACCCTTCATGTAAACCGATAATTTTTTACCAAAATTTAATATTCAAAAATGGTAAATTTTCGTGACCCTTTTTTCCAGACCCCTCTCCCCCTCCCTCCATTTTTAAAATCGGATTTTTCAACGAAGTTCACTTTTTTTTCTTTTTTTTTAAGGGAGTTTTGAAATGACCAATTTTTAATCATTGCCATCTGTCATAAAAAAAATGTATGAAGTACCCCAAGGAAATGGTATGAAAAAAGTCGAAAACTTAATTTAATTCGATGAAATAAATATTCGTAATTAGTAAGAAGTACTTCATCAATGATACAAAAAAATCGAAAATAATTAACAAAATTTGTCAATAAAAGATTGGTAAAAATTGAAATTTGGAACAATTTTTAGCGAATTATTGGTGATTTTTGGTAAAAATAGCGACTTTAGCGACCTGGTTGATACCGTGAAACTCTCATTCCCCTCTCACCTGGTTATACATCTAACATCATTGGAATCATCTCTCCAGTGGCGTAACAATACCTAGCTCCTGAAAGAGGAGAGGAGGGAGGGAGCGAGGAGATTCGTTATAAATTTTTCCTGAAAACTAAGAAGTATTTATTGCCCCATCCTTTTATCTCAATCAGGTAAAAAATAAAGTAATGAATTTCTTAATGTTTCCAATTCGGAGAAAAAAAAATGCCAACAAATAAAAAATAATAAAATGAAGATAAATTACGAAATTTTATTCGTATTCGCATCGAAGTACACGTAAGTATTGAACAATAAAAAATCAATTTTAACCGCCATGTAAGACCTCTTCAAATTTCGGTATCTACATAATACGTTCCACGAACCCTACAAACCAAATAATAATACCTCGAATTAGGCTCCACTTGATGTTTAAAAATAAATGCATCTAAAAAATCTCAAATTAATATAATCTACTCGCGTACTTATTCGATATGTAGTAGCCCATTATCGAGACATCGCTGTAATTACATTCGTTGAACAAATACTTCAATTGGGTGTCACATGCAACTCCGATATAAGAATCCGGATTCGATATAGAGTCGAAAAAATAATCATCGCATATTCCATGGCTGCATAAATTTGCCTCGTATACTAAAAAGTATAATTCAAATATTTTCATATGCTATACTCGAAACTCGAAATCGACTAAAGCATCAAGTATGGGTACCTGTATCATTATTACATTGGGGCTGCAATAGGCCACCGTTCAAGTAGAACGTCGCATGCCCCACATGATCCAAAGGTGTGCCTTTTTCACCTACTGTACAATGGATTATTTGCACAAATTCGGCATCAGTGTGGCTAAGCCTTTGAGAAGCCGGCAGATAATTGTAGCAGTTTCCTTGCGGATCGATAGCTGCAACCGGCAGTACATATTAGTGGCATGTAATTGTTCAATTAAAAATATCTATGTACTCGTCACGCTGGCGTAAAAACATCGCAGTTGATACGACGACTAAGTATGCATAGATAATGGTCGCAGATTCTCAGGAAATGTTGCATAATCGATAAGCGTAATCAGAATTTATTGCTTTTTTTTTTTATTTTCACTTCAGATGCACGTGAATTCAAACGAACAGTTGTCGTTATTATTACGTTTTTTATTTTTTATTTTTTAAAGCCAATTAATCAAATGAACGGACTTGCTTTGAAACATCACGAATCAAATGGCAAATAGGTAGATAGATGGGTAGGTACCTATAAAAATTATTTAAGCCAGATGAGACTTGCGAAGATGTGTTTTTAATTTGATTTTTTCCTCATATACGTTCAGCTTCAGTAAAAATTTATTCTTCGTATGGCTCAATCATAAAAAAAAATTAATAAAATCTCCAAAAAAAAAAATTTTTTTCGGTGAAATATTTTAACCACGTGAATCATTCATTCGTAATTACTGGTAGGGGTAGGGATAGAGATTGATTTTGAAATAAATAATTGAAACGCCCAAAAAAATACGTCCAGTAATACTACTGAATTTAGTATATGTGAAATTTCAACCCCCTCGTTTAATTTAAGGGAGAGTTATGCATGGAACAAACTTGAAAAACGAGTCAAAATAACTAATAAAGAGTATAATTTTCGGACTTGTAAAAAGGTACAATGCCTAAAATGGGACTGAAAATTTGAAATCTCCATACAGCAACTTTATGGCCCTTTGCTGAATCTATATGCCAAATTTCAGTTTCGTATCATCATTTGAAGCAGTGTTATGCGAGGAACAGATTTAAAAAATAAGAAAAAACCATCCAAAAAATATACTTTTTTGGGGCTATAGAAGGGGGGTACTAGGGCGTTTCAAGTTTAACTTTTTTTTCTATCGAAGGTAGAAGGGGTAATAAAAAACAGTTACAAATGACACCAAATGGACAGGATAAAAACTTTAGGCCTCTGACCTGACTCCTGACTTATGCATGAAATTGAAAAAATAAACGAAAAAATGTTGCAAAATACGTGAAAATTGGCAAACAATATAGAAAAATCGTTAAAAATCATCGAATATTATTGGAAAAAATAAAGAAAATTGAATAAAAAATAACGAAAAAAATGTTGAAAAATATGTAAAATAGACATGAAATGTAAAAAAAAAAAAACGTCAAAATTCACTGAAAATTGATTAGAAATTACTAAAAAAAATTTACAAAACAAGTAAAAAAAAAAAATTGAAAATTCGGTAGAAATTGAGCAATACTGGGCCACAAATGTAGAAAATTGATCAAAAATCATGAAAAAATGTTGAAAATGAGGGGGAAAATGACCTATAATCTGAAAAAAAGTGTTAAAAAAACATCGGAAATTAACTAAAAATTTGGCAAAAATAGGTTAAAAATGAAAATTGATCAGAAATCATGAAAAAAATCGTTATAAATCAAAGAAAAGTGGGCAAAAAATTGACACAAATGGGTTAAAAACGAAAACATTTGAAAAAAATCATTAAAAATCATCGAAAATTAGGTAAAAATTTAACAGAAACGGTTTAAAAATGAAGAAAATTCATCAGAAATGACGAAAAACTGCTAAAAATTGGGTGAAAACTGACGAAAAAAAAATCGTTAAAAATCATCGAACATCGGGTAAAAAAAATGACAAAAATGGGTCAATAATGAAAAAACTGAACCAAAGTCATGAAAAACTGTTGAAAATCAAGAGAAAATTGATCTAAACAGAAATTAAATAATTGCAAATCATTTGAAAATTGGGAAATAAATAGATAAAAATGGATTAAAAATTGAAAAATTTATCCAAATTCATGAAAAACCGTTGAAAATCAAGTAAAAATTTACCTAAAATGTGTACAAATTCATTAAAAGTCACGAAAATTGATCAAAATTACAGTAAAAATTTTAAAAAACAAGTGGAACATTTTCAAAAATCTGAACAAAATAATAAAAAATGATCGAACAATCGGTTAAAAATGGACAAAAATGCGTCACAAACTGAAAATTGATCAGAAATCTCGAAATAATATTGAATAAAAAACGAAAATTTACTTAGAAAAGGAAAAAATTGTAAAATAATTATCGATAATTGAGGTAGAAAATAGACAAAAATGGTTTAAGAATGAAAAAAATTGATTAAAAATAATAAAAAACTGTTAAAATTTGAGTATAAATTGTATTAATTTACGAAAAAAAATCGGTAAAAATCTTCGAAATTTGCAAAAAAATTTCACAATAATGGTTTAAAAATGTAGAATATTGATCAAAAATTACAAAAAATTGCTGAAAGTATTGAGTAAAAACTGACTTAATTTATGAAAAAATTGGTGAAAATCATCGAAAATTTGACAAAAATTTGACAATAATGGTTTAAAAATGAAAAAAATTGAATCAAAATCACCAAAGTTTGAAAAATTGAAAAAAAATCGTTGAAAATAATCGAAAATTAAGTAAAAATTTAACAATAATGAGTAAAAATTAGTTTATTTGAAATTTAAACTAAAAAAAATTCATCGAAAATTGATCAAAAATCACAATAAAAATTTTGAAAAACAAGTGAAAAATGACGAATAATATGAAAAAAAGAAGTTTAAAAATGATCAAAAATTAGGTTAAAAATAAACAAAAATCAGTAAAAAAATGTAAAATTGATCAAAAATCTCGAAATGACATCGAAAAACAAATAAAAGTTGTCCTAGGTATGAAAAAATTGTTAAAAATTCCTTACTGACATTTTGGTGGGGGATAAAAGAGGAATATTCTTTTTTCAAGATTAAAAAGGGGAAAAACCCCTCTCTTCTCCCCTTCTAATTGACCTGGGAGGTTAATTTTTGGACATGTTATGCAACTTTGAATTCTGTATCAATTGATTTAAATAGAAGAAATTTTTGTGTTTTTGGCCCTTCAGCACCATCTTACTCAAAATGGGGAAAAACTAAATTTTGACCCAGGGTCATCCCTATTCATATACATTAAACCCACCTCCAAACTGAGCAGAATGACCGAATTGGAGTAATTTTGGTCAGTATTGACCAAAGTAAGTAATTTTAACGTTTGGTAGAAAAAAATTAAAATAAATATTTGACATAGCAAAAAATTGTTTTAATGGTCGTCTAGGACCTCAAAACGGATTTTGTTGGTATCCCATCACCCCCCCCTCCCTCAACCACCGTTAGTTTATAGACTGTAATAACCTGATTTTCATCAACAATATGACATAGAAAATTAGGCTAAAAAATTTGAACTTATAACGTATTGCTTT
The DNA here is from genome assembly GCA_900060175.1 of Ferrisia virgata. Taxonomy (NCBI): domain Eukaryota; kingdom Metazoa; phylum Arthropoda; class Insecta; order Hemiptera; family Pseudococcidae; genus Ferrisia; species Ferrisia virgata. The sequence continues at coordinate 6,411 of FIZR01006821.1, forward strand.
TCAACTCCTAAAATTCCCTGTAAATATTCCCTTTGTTTCAACTCTCGCTTTATCTACTTACCTACTACCTACTTACCTACCTAGATCTGACAGTAGGTAAAAGGTAGGTAGACTAGATACCTACATACCTTGTCCAATTCCTTACAATCAACTAATTAGCAATTACTGTTATTTAAACAGAAGATAAATATAGACGATGCGTACCTAATATTTTACCCAACTTGGGACGTATTTCTTTGCCAGCGAATCCGACAACTTGACCGCCAACGCTAAACCCTATGAAATGCATACGTTTCGGGTTAGCTCCCTTTTTAATCATTTGATTTCCGAAAATGGCCACAATGGAGCCTAATCGAGGTGTGGTATTATTACGCGAATAATCCAAATTGAAATTAGCGTACGAGTACCAATCGACGATCACTAAATTGATATCTTCTCTTTGCAATAATTCTAAAAAGGGAAAAAAGTAAAAATGGTAATTGCTCGGTACGTTTAAAGAAAAAAAAAGAAAAAAAAACGTCAAATAATCGTCTCTCAATTACTCGAGCTAAGAACTTTCGCCGAATAATTGTAATGTTGACTGTATCCCGGAACGTAGAGCACTGTTGGTAACGAAATATTGAAGTATTTCGATGCTTTGACGCTATTTCGAGCATCGTGGGTGTTCAGTATTTCCGCGTTGGAAGGATTTTTTCTACACGTACGATCGACGAGATGGAACCAATAAAAATTTTTCAAATTAAATAGATCGATAGGTAAGCATTTTATAATAGACATGAATCTTATAGCGTTACCTCGTGAAGAGTAAAAAACTGACATTTTTTTGAGAAATATGATTTTCGGGTATATTTTCTAATTTAATTTTCATATGAAGAGCCGCGTTGATAAGTCTGCCTTTAGTTTGACACGCCTTGAATGATGTGATACCTTGAATATCGATAATAGCTTTGATTTTAGCTCCTAAAAAAATATATAGTTCAATAATATAAGAATATATAGTCGACAAGTTTCGAATAAAATGAAATAAATCATATCGATGCAACTTACTGCTTAATTTATCAGCTTCGTTCGAATTTAAAAAAAATAATGATAATAGCAAAAATAACGTTAAATGAAACATGGTATTATGCTATCACTTTGAGTTTATACTTTTCTAGTCTGAGTTTTACAATTAACTGGTATCTAGGTATTTTTCATTCGAAATATGTAGGGATTATAAAATGATGCTCGATGTTTACTTTAGACGAGATATTTTATGACGACGAAATATATATTTGTACGTAATAACGTAATACGTATGTGACTTTTCGAATAAAAATTTCATCTAGATAGGAATGGTATTTCGTTATAAACGTGTTTTTTTACACGATTAATGTGATTGAAATAGAAGCACGTCATGACCAACTCCAAAATTGAAGAATAAATGAATCGTACCGAAGTATATACTACTGTTTCAAGAGAGCTTCCTTAAAGTATCGTGTATCATGAAAATATCATATTGACAGGGCCCAGGGCACACCTTCAACTGTAAGATTATACAAATATTCAAACAATCATCTATCGGACGACTTTCATGTCGCTAATTCAAGTACCCACCCAAGTACGCTCTGGCCAGCAGAATGAAAATACTTCGAGCATCGAATGCTCGTATACAGGCAATGCAACGCGAATAAACTGATAAAAATACTTATTCGAGGATTTGAAGACAACTACAACGTGACCATTCATCGTGTATTATACTCTCATAACAGTTTATTATGCTTGAAATATGTACCTCTACCTACTCGTAATTTTATCGCAGGTACACTAATCCGTTTTCATTTAATCTACAAGTCACAATGCGAATGGCTTATGAGTGAACATAATTCTTAATAAAATCCTAAGCGCATATACAGCTAAAGTTGCAAAATAAATAAAAAAATTTTTAATCACAAAACTGACTTTACTTTCGTATTTAGACTTAGTGGAAAACGACACTAATATCATTATACTGAGTTTACCACCGTAAAATGAGGAAGGGATGCTTTTTTTCTAATTTGTGTTTACCAAAATAACAGCTAAACGCAACTCGAAAGGGTCCACGCTGCTTTTTGAGCGTTATTGTTGCGAAAGTTTTTCTTAAATAGTGATGAGGTACAAGGGAATATCCTAGCGAATAAATAGCTGAAAAGTCCAGAAAGCATATCTATGATCCATACTGAATTTATACATCGAATTTCAACTCTGTAGCTAAATTTGAAGCGAAGATCTGAGAAAAACAAATTCGAAAAATAAGAAAAGCCACTATACAAACTACATTTTTAGAAATATGAAGTAGTGCGATGGGGATGAAAAGTCAAAGCCTCCAAAATGCATATCTAAACGTCGTACCGAAGTGTTTGAAGATTCAAAAACCCCAAAAGGTACATCTAGGACCCGTACTAAATCTACATAACACATCTAAACTTTTTAGCTCAATTTGGATGAGAGATATGCGTGGAAAAAACACAAGAAATTAGAAAAACTGACAAAAAACAATTTTTTTGAGGTTGCGAGGGGGTGCAATGAAGCTGAAAAGTCGAAACCCCCAAAAATTGCATATACATGAGAAAACTCGTCCAAAAAGCGACATTTTTCAGCTACAATGGAGTGCAATGAGTTTGAAATGCCGAAAACCAAACATCTACGGCTGCTACCAAGCCTAAATACCAAATTTCAACTTCCCAACTCAATTTGGAGAGGAGATAGTCCTTCTTCAAGGTTAAAAAGGTTAAAAACATTCATATCTCCCTACCCAAGTGACCCAGGAAGTTGAATTTTGGGTATGTTATGCAACTTTGGATCCAAAATTTGGGCATAATATGTATCTAATTCGCTACCAAACTGAGCCTACGAGTATTTACCGAATTGGAGAGGTTTTGGCCCAATCTTCCAGGGGAAAAGAAATAAAAAATAAAAAAGCATCACCTTCGCGATTCTTTTTTCCTAATCAGCATTGCACGTAGGAAGGATTCAAAAGGATTCAAAGGAGCTGAAAAGTCGAAACCCCCAAAATGCACATCTAGGGTCCTTACTGAACATACATACCCAATTTAAAGTTCCTAGCCCAGTTTGGAAAGGAATTACGCGAGGAACAAACTCAAAAAAATAAGAAAAATCGCCCGAAACCCCCCATATGTAGGACTGCAAGGGGGTGAAATGAGGCGGAAAAGTCGAGACCCTCCAGAACCCACATCTAGAGCCCCTAATACATACCTAATATCAAATTTCTGGACTAATTTGGAGGGGAATTATGCGAAGAACAAACTCAAAAAATGAAAAAAACTACCAAAAACCCACTTCTTAGGGGCTGTGTTGGGATGAAATGGCGCTGAAAAATCGAGAACCCCAAAAGGCACATCTAGGGCCCCTACTAAATATACATACCTAATTTCAATTTACTAGATCAATTTGGAGGGGAGTTATGTGAGGAACAAACTCAAAAAAACTCAAAAACTGAGAAAAAGCGATCGAAAAACCATTTGTTTGTGGGTGTGGGGGGATGTAATGGAGTCAAAAAGTTAGAACCCCCAAAAGACACATCTGGGGTCCCAACTGAATTTATACACCAAATTTAAACTTCCCAGCTCAATTTGGTGGGGAGATAGGGGAGGAACAACCCTTTTTTCAGCTTCAAAAAGGAGGCCCCCTATCTCCCCTCCTAATTGACTTAAGAGGTTGATTTTTGTATATACTATACAAAATTTGATTCTCTATCACTTAATTTAAAAAGGTGCAGTTTTTGTGTTTTTGACCCTTTAGCACCCCCTTCCCTAAAATAGGGAAAAACTGAATTTTGACCCAAATTTATCTTCACTCATATGTATCTAATCTGCCGCCAAACTGAGCCGATTGACCGGATTGGAGCGATTTTGGTCGGTATCGAGCGTAGTAAATAATTTAACGTTCGAAAAAAAAGACATATATATATTTGACATGGCTAGAAATCGTCTTAATGGTCTTCTAGGACCCCAAAACGGATTTTGATGATACCCCCCCTCGCCATCCGCCGTTGGTCAATAGATTGTAATAGCCTGGTTTTCATTAATAATATGACATAGAGAATCAGGCTAAAAATAAAAATAACTATCGTAGATAGCCAAAAATGGTTGTAATGATCTTCTAGGACTCCGAAACAGATTTTTTTGATATTCCCCTCCTCTTCCCCCGTAGGTCGATAGACTGTAATAGCCAGCTTTTCATTGTCATTGTGACGAATAAAGTCAGGTTATAAATTGGCCAAAATACTACTATGGGTCTGAAAAGTCGAAACCCCAAAAGGCTTATCTATGGCTTCTATCAAGCCTACATACCAAATTTCAACTTTCTAGCTCAAATTGGAGGGAAGATAGGGGAGGAACAGCCCTTTTTCAATGTCTGAAAGGTGAAACCCCTCATATCCCCCTCCTAATTGACTTAGGAAGCTGATCTTTGTACATGCTATACAACCTTGAATTGTCTGTGGAATAGTTCCCAAAAGAAACATATTTTGAAGTAATTGAGCTTTGACTTGGGGTTAACCTCACTTCAGAATATCAAATTTGTCGCTAATCTAAGCCCATTTTCTAAATTTGATTGATTTTGGTCAACATCAAGGTACGAACTGAGCAAATGATTTTCAGTTTAGGGGAAAAAATAGAAAAATGAAAAGCGAAACTAAATTATCTGACATGGCCAATGATCTTTTAAGACACTAATAGACGGATTTTGTTGATACCATAAAACTAACAATGAGAAGAGCTAAAATATTTATATTTGGTCTAAGGGGAAAAGAAATGAAAATTGACTGAAAAATTTTTCTCACAAATACCCAGCAAAGGGAGTTTTATTTGATTTAGATCTTTGATGCTTGAGAGTGAAACGAAAATAACTCAAAAAAAAAATTCGGTCATTGCATACTGGGTGTTCTGTCTGGATGGTACTGCCTCCATACCATAAGTTATGCAACTTTGGTTATACTCATGGAGAACGGTTTGCATATTGCAATTATTGTAGGAGTTGAGTTATACCTACGCAGGGTGGGGGAGGACTTTTCTGATAAATACGAAACGAATATAATCTAAGTAAAATGAGGTCAGAAAATTAGCAATTTGACATATCTCTGAGCTTTAAAAGGCTTTCAATGTAAGCAATTCGCTGTGTGGAGGATTTTGAGCCCCCTTCTCTTTACGTCATTGTACGTAACATTTTGGCGGGAATCAAACATCTTCATCTTTTTTAGATTTAAACTTGCAATTTTTTTTTTCGAAATATAATTGAATCCGTGTAACTATAAGCACCTGCTACAGTTGAATATGCAAACTATTCTACACCTAAGTTGTATTGTCTGTGGAATGAAGGAAGGCTTATTAAAGTAGAATTATCTGTATATAAATGTCATCCTCTTTCAGTGACTGATGTAAATATTATGTATTTTTAGCTTTAACAATATCCCAGATACCCATATCAATTTATCGTTTGTCGTCTAATTTCTAGTTCGATTTTGAGCAGATTTCTTTGAACGAAAGTGCCGTATTGATGAAATACAATCCTTTAACGCTGAAAGAATGAAATACATATAAAAATATTTATCAATATCAAACTTCTACAAATACAATAATGAAAAATAAACTACATGCATAAACTTGAATTGAAAGTTGAACCTACCTATCTGGTAAATCAAAATTTAAAACGGCCGTATCCGAGCAATCGCATTTACTATTCAAATAATCAGAATAACTATCACATTTAACGCCTACAAAGCGTTTGGTATCCCGTAAAGAATAATACAGCAAATATGCGCATGAGTAATGACTGCATATATTTTTCCCAAAAGCTGACCATTTTCATGAAAAAATTAAACCATTGATGATACTAGAAATTTTACATCAAGATCGATATTCGATATTGTATCAAAATGCTACTTACGAGTAGGTACAAATGTACAATGAGGCTGAATCAAGCCGCCATTTACATAGAACGTTGCATCTCCTAAATAATTCAACGTATATTCGAATATACCTGAGGTACAGTGCACTATTATCACGTAATCTGCATCTCCTTTTATCAATTTTTGGTCGTCGGGAACAAAGTCGTAACAAGAAGCATCTGGAGAAAATCCTACAAGAGGACAAGTTTCTCTGAATTTTAATATTTTACAATCCGTGATGCGAATCACCACGAAGGTCAAGATAAGAAAAAACAGCATTATTCTACATCGAATGAAAAAAAACACTGCAATGCGTTGCTTTTTGAGCCTAATTTTTATATAGTAAAGTAGAAAGGAGAATGTGTCCATTCATGGAAGAGCTAAAAGTGCTCTTTGATATGTATTCTAGTTCAGCAGTAGAGTCGTTGGGGTGTAGATTATATATTGGAGTAAATAGCTGAAACCTGCAAACGCATATCTAGGACCCCTAACAAATGATCAAAACAAATTTCCACCTCCCAACTCAATTTGGAAGAGAGATTTGAGTGGAACAAACCTTTTTCGGGGCTATGAGGGATAAAATGAGTTTGAAAAGTTGACCCCCCCCCCCGACAGGCACACCTAGAACCCCAACCAAATTTACCTACCAAATTTCGACCTTCCAACTCAATTTGGAGGGAAGATAGAGGAGGAATAGCCTTTTTTCAAGGTTAAAAAGGGGGAAAACCCTCATATCTCCCCTCCTAATTGACCTAGGAAGCTCTTTTTTTAGTATGTTACACATCCTTTGATTCTACATCGATTGGTTTAAAAAACGATCAATTTTTTCCATTTTGGCCTCTCAACACCCCCTCTCCCAAATTTGGATATGAGTGAATTTTGGTCCAAGAACATTCCCACTTTAAAATAAGAAATCTACTGTCAATGCAAGCCTGCTACACAAATTTGCCCGATTTTGGTCCGTATAGAGCTGAGCAAATGATTTTTAGTTTGGGAAGGGGGGGGGGTGAATAAAATACGACCCACTGCTCCAACATAAGTCCATTTCATCTATGAATTTTTTTAACGTTTTGAATTTTGAAACATTGCTTTAAATTTTTTTCATCACGCTCGACTTTTTTGTCAAATATAATCCAAGTATTAATGGTCCACACCATCAAGATTTGGACTGCCAACAGTTGACAGCCCAAATCCATCAATAGTTGATAGTCAACTTTGGACTGCCAAGAGTTGGCCATCAATAGTGGGCCATCAAGATCCACACTACCAACATCTTGAATGTCAACTTGAATGTTTAGAAAAAAATGTTAAGCAAATTTCCAAAATTCTTTACGTTATCTCCTCGAAATAAAATTCGTGATTTCTTTTCAACATTCAGGATTTTGAAAATTGCTTAGCATTTTTTTCTTATACCACTTAAATTTTTTGTCAAACATAACGCAACTGTTGATGGTCCACATTTGTCAACAATTGATCATTTGCAATTGTTGGTCAACAATGGACTGTCAAGAGTTGACCAACAATAGTAAATCATCAACACCCGCACCGTAAAGATTTATACTGCCAACCCTTGATGGTCCAAATTCATCAACACTTGACCATCAATAGTTGATAGTCAACTATGGACTGTCAAAAGTTGACCAACAATGGTGAACCATCAGGATTTAAGCTGTCAACTTTTGATAGTTCAAATCTATCAACGCTTAACCATCAATAATTGATAGTCAATTGTAGACAGTCCAAAGATTTGAACTGTCAACAGTTGATCATCGATATCCATACTACCATCTTGAACGTCAACTTCAATGTTGAGAAACTTCCCTGGTCCCAACAGAAGTTCAAATTATATCCACAGGTACATAACTTTAAAAAAAAATTGTGATTTCTTTTAACATGAGGAATTTTGAATTTCACTTTTCTGTCGAACATGATCCAACTGGTGATAATCCAGATGTTAACAGCTCAGAACAATAATAAATTTGAACAAACTGGTTTTTAACTGTTTAGATTTTGATGTTCCGTTGTTGATAGTCAACTATTGACGAGTCAACTGTAGAATTGTGACACGGCCAAAAATAGTTCGAATGTTCTTCTAGGACCCCAAAACGGATTTCATCAACACTCCCTCCCCCTCCTGGTTTTCATCAACAATATCACATAGAAAATCCGGCTAAAAATGATTTTTTGAATATTTTTAAAGAACAACCTGTCAAGTCCACAAAAATGACACCTTTGAACATAATTAGCTCATTCAGCAGGATTTTTTTGAACATCTTTCAACAAAATTGAAAGCTGCCACGCATAAAAGTATAAAACCAAAACTCTTATTAATTTACCAAATATTCTGGCAATCTTTGGACTAATTTGTTTAGCAGCTAAGCCGACAGCTTGACTCCCAGAGCTGAATCCCATCAAAGTTATTTTCTTCGGATCGGCGCCAATATTATTCAACTTCTTCAGAAAGGTACCAATTATGTTTCCCAATCTTGGAACAGTTACGTTCGACGTATACAAAGGTTCATAAAACGCGTAATTGTCCCAATCTACAATTATTATATTCACATCCTTTTGAGGTAATAATGCTGAAAAAAAATTATCCGGTACCAACCATAACATCAACATTATTTGAATTTGTACAGGGACAATGGAACATACTACAAGATAGCATGTCAACATCGGACATACCTGAAGGAAATAAAGCACTGGCCACAGCATGCGAAGCATAATACCCATCGCAATACAATACTGTTTCTTTGGTAAAATCTATACCCGAAAATTTCATCGACGATGCTGGTTCATTGCCTAAAATTATTTTAGGTGCAATTCGATTTTTTCTACAGTAATAAAAAAAAACTGCAATTAGGAAAGTACGCGTACGAAGCACTGATTAAAATACTCATTTACCTCGTGTAAAGTAAAAATTTCACGTCTTTGTTTGTTATAGGAACAAGAGGATCGAAAGGTTTCAGTATGGTTAATGCAACTGCTCTCTCAACAGGATCAGTTTGGCATAGTGGATAAAAGAAATATCTGAATAAATTCACTTCCGTTCCTTCTATTCCTTTTAAAACAGCAATACTTTCTTTCACAGTTTCGGGTATTAATTGGCCAGTAAGTAGATCTATTTGTAAAAATGAAATTAATAAAATTTAACATCTTCATATGAAGTATTCAACTAGGATAAAGGTTGTCTCGGATATATTGCCACAGATAACCAACCCTAGGCCTATCGATCTATTACAGATTGAGAGGGGGGGCGAGCACCAACAAAATCCGTTTTGCAGTCCCAGAAAACAAATGATACCATTTTTGGGAATGTAAAATATTTATTTTTACCTTTACGTTTATTATTTTTTTTTAACCAATCAAAACTACTGAAATTCAGCCAATAGAATTGGATTAGAAATAAATCAGATCTGTATAAATAAAAATGACTTTGGGTTTAAATTTAGTCAAGTCCAAAATTCGAAGTGAGGTGTACATAGAGAGGTAAAAATCGCAAAAATCGTTTGTTTTCAAGCCAATTAATAGAGAGTCTAAAGTTGAGAAACGTAAGCAAGAATCAGCTTCTTAGATCAACTAGGAGGGTAGATATGGGATTTCGCCTTCTTTCTGAACTTGAAAAAAGTTTATCCAACGCCTATTTCCTCCCTCGATTGAAGTGCTGGATTGAAATTTTAATGTAGATTAGGTTTAGATTCCAATATATGAACTTTTGACTGGATTTGCACTTTTCATTCCGTTACATTTTTCCTCAGCTCGGAAAAGGTGGATTTTTGAGCAATTTTTGCCCTTTTTCGTGTTTATACAGCGCCTAGCTTCCCTTAAATACAGCTGCTAGGATAAAATTTGACATATAAACCTAGTAGGGGTCCTAGCAGTAACTTTTGAAAACTTTGACTTTTCAGCCACTCTATATCCGATTTCAGTACTGAAAAAGTAAAGTATCGGAATGTTTTTGGCCTTTCATAAGTTTGTACTACGCTCAACTACTCTTAAATAGACCTGTCCGGATAAAATTTGCCATGTAAATGTAGTGGTGGTCCTGGAAGTAACTTTTGGAAACTTTGACTTTTTAGCCCTTCCACATCCCGTTATAGTCTCAAAAAAGTGAATTTTTGGACCTTTTTTGGTCTTTTTTGAGTTTGTACTGGTCCCTACTGCACTTAAATTGAGCTGTCAAGATAAAATTTGGCATACAGGTGTAGTCTTAAAAGTGACATTTTAGAATTTCCCTGCAACCATTCCACATCCCCTCTTAGCCGTAAAAAAAAAATTTGCTGAGTTGATATCTAGTTATTGTCATTTTTCGACCTTTTTTGACGCATATCTCTTCCACTGATTATGACACAGAGTTGAGATCTGGGATACTCAAATTTAGTAGGAGATCTAGACGAACCTATTGTCGAGTTTGTAATTTTCAACCCATTGCACATGCAAGTCCTTCCCTCCATGAAAAGAATTAGGTGTCTTAGATGTGCTTTTTGATTCTTTCAAATATTCATTTCAAGGCCAGCCTTCATCAACTCCAATATTATTCGTTTATTTTCCAGGTCATTGTGTAAGACCTCGCGAATTAAGGTTATGCACATGCATCAATCCAAGTATTTTGAATGCTAACCAAGCTTTGCCCTTCTTCGACGATTTTGTATGAAGTGAAGAAAATTACTGGAAAAAAAAGCTAAATCTTTTTAAACAAAAAACCATAAAGATAGATTGTACAAAATTCGAATTTATTTAATACGAATTATTACACAAGTTAATAATTTTAAGGGGAAGAAAAATTCAAATTTCAACTTACTTTTCGAAGGCACTGTTCGGACAAAATTCATAAAAATTACAAAACATAAACACCGATGGAACAACTTCATATTTTATTATAAAATTTGATTCTTCAATCAGTTGATTAACCAGCAAAATGTCTGAAGAAAAACCACATAAATTCTTTGTATTTCAGGTAAGTAGGTAGTTCGGCGCGCCGACTAAATTATCTGAGTCGTTTCGAAAAAATTACAAGGTGGAATTTTACTTTCAACATGATAAAGGCAGTAACATGAAGGTAAACTATCAATAATAGGTCAATGAGTTTGGGTTCTTCGTATGCTTTATACCAAAACAATATACAAAGGCGACCACGAGGCGACGGTCATCAACCTTATCAGTCCTGTTTTTCAGAGAAATACCCAGGGCGTTATATTGTTTATGCAAAAAAGTTGTTTTGAATAACAAGTTGAAGCAATAAAAAAATTTCCTCTAAAATAAGAAAAACTAAATTCGATATTTTCTAATTTCTACCAAATATGCAATACAGGCTGGTCACTGGTGAGCGATGGTAGTGATCGAAAGACAAACAACTTCGTGGACTCACCATCAGGCGAACAGATGAAGAGCAATTCATTGCCTGAAGTGTAAAAATTTTTAAACTCTCAAAATTCAATGTATTTTTCACTCAAACAGCTTACCATTAGCATAAGAGTAGATGATCTGCCTCTTTCCGGAGTTATAAGAGAATGCTATGGGGCTAAAAAATCATAAATCTTAAAAAAGGCACTTCTAGAGTCTTTACTGTATCTATATGCCAAATTTCAACCTTCAGTTCGATTTTCAAGAGAGATATGTGATGTGCAGAATCGACTTTTTTTCGAGTCCAAAAAGGGGGCAGGAGAAACTTTCATTCTACCCATCTACCGATTCTAAGTGACGTAGAAGGCTATTTTTTTGGATACGATACACAGCTTTTGAATCTCTGTCGGTTGATTTGAAAATAAACAATTTTCGCAATTTTCCTGAAATTTGATCCGAGGTCATCCTCACTCACGTATATCTAGGCTGCCACCAATCTAAGTCTGCTGGCTGAATTATCAAGTAAATGGTTACAATTGAAGAGGGGAGGAGGGTAAATGGCAAAAAATTAGAAAATGAACTTTTGATATGTCCGAAAATCGTATTGATGGTCTCTCAGGAGCCCGAAACGTATTTTGTTGATACCCTCCCTTCGTCCCCTCCAGGGTAAGGTCGATAGTCTGTTATGACCTCATTTGAACCTTTTTGATCTCCAAAAATTAAATCTCACTGTTTTTAGTCGTATTGCAAAGTCATCACTCATTAAATTTCCTTAAAAGCATGACGGAGAGAGGTAGCTAAATATTTTATAACTATCGCAGGAATTTCAATATCGTTCCAAAATGGCGTCATGAAAAAAAATTGTCTAACAATGGGAAAAATTTCCTTGGTAATATTTTAAGATTTTCGATTTTTGTCATCATTTTGATTTTCACGTTGAAAATGTATTCTAAAAAAAAAAAGACGACACAGAACGTTCAAAAAATTATAAAACTCGTTATATTCTAGTTTAAAAAAATTGAATGCTCACAAAAGATAAGTAATAGGACGTTTCAATTTTGTTTTTTTTCTTCGAAATATTGCAGGTAGGATGGAGCAGAGAAAAAAGTTATGAAACGACGTCAAATGAACGTGATAAAAATTTATGGTCCCTAACTTGACCCTTATCTACCTCTTTCTAGTTGCAAATTTCAAAATTCAGGTACATAAAAAACTGTAAAAAAAAACTTATAGTAGACCGCATAAAACTAAAAAAAAAAACTTTTCGTAAGTTTTTTCGCCTTTAAAAGGTTCCAAAACCATGTTTAAAAATTAAAAAAGTCAAATATTTCGAATTTTTTGATGTGAAAAAGCAAAAAAAAATTACTTTTATTTCTTATGTAAAGAAAAAAAGATATTTCGTATTTTTACTTCATTGCTATGAAAAAATTTTAAATAATTCATTTTTTCCATTTTTGAATAGAATTTTGGAACCTCTGAAAAGCAAAAAAAAATTGAGAAGTTTTTTTTTGGTCTCATGCGGTCTCTTATAATACGTTGGCTCCAAAAAATTTGCTCCCTCCCCTTCCAGCGATATCGCGTGTTAAAATTTCAATATTTGGGTGGCGATAATTCTGGAAGGGGTGGGTGCAGGGGGCCAAATTTTTCTTAGGATGTTTTCAGACTACAAATAACATTTTGGTCAAAGTTTAATCGATTTTAGGTCGGGGACCGTTTTTGACCCTTATTCGAAAAGGCGCTTTTAAACCAAAGGGGAGAGGGGGTTGTAGGTTCAAGTTATAAACTTCAAATTTTTACCACGATCATTTAACGTCATTTTGTAACATTTTTTTCACTGCCCTCACCAACTTGTGAAAACCCCCTAAAATTAAAGTAACTATATGTTCATCTCGAATACACACACAAATGGAATTAATGATGGTAATGGGCAGTTTTTTGAGCGTCGAAGATTACTTTTTGTGGGTATAAAGTGTGAATTAAATAAGCTGCAAATTATTTGTAATAATGGTTTATTTGAAAAATTAATTAATTAATCACTTAATAGGTAAAAAAAATATTTGTACCAAGAGCAATATTTTCAAAACACAATGTTCTTACCATGGAAGTATCCCAAGTGTTACACGCCAAATGAAAAACTTTTTTTACAGCTGTGCAGAGTATTCAAAATTACCCCCTCGACCAAAATTTCAGCCCCTAAGATCCATTTGGGGGGAGTTATGAGGGGTGGAATATAAAAAAATTGACAAATAACATTGCGAAATTAATGGAAAAGTGAAATAACTCGAGTTATTTCACTTTTCCATTAATTTTGCAATGTTATTCGTCAATTTTCAGATACTCCACTCCTCATAACTCCCCCCGACCCTCCAAATAGATCTTGGGGGCTGAAATTTTGATTGTAGGGGTAATTTTGAATGCTTTACACAACTGTAAAAAAAAATTTTCATTTGGCGTGTAACACTTTGGGTACTTTCCTTGTTAGTAGTATTTTCCTATGTGGTTCTAAGAGTGGATCTTTTTAATGAATTGTTGGAACTGTATCCACGAAATATAGTCCAGTGACACTGAAATGAAAAGAAAAAAGTAAGATGGAAGAATCCCCCTTTTCTTCTTTTTAAATTATTATTCTAATACCTCCTCTGGTCCTCACTTTCTCATCCTTAAACTTCATATTACAAATATACCAAATTTGAATTCTCGCTGATTTAAAAACCATTTCTAACTCTATTCCTATCATCTACGTCCAGACCAAACTCTGTGCCTCGATTTGGGCACATTTAATTGATATGCATCAATGATGTCCTTCATAAAAATGGAAAACCTTTTAACCCCTTATGCAACCTCTGCTTCATCTTGACCCAATGACAAGCAAAAAACAAACAACTTAAAATAAGTATAAAATGAAAATTACTTAGTGGAGATATCGTAGGTCAAGGTAACTGCATCATTAACGTCACATTTATTATTCACATAATCTTCGTAACTGTTACATTTATACCCTTTCAATGTACTATTCGCTTCCAGAGACTGGTAAAGATATAATTCGCAACTCGTATGACTGCACTGAGTCATCAGAGGCACTAATCGAAAATAATTTTACGACATTATTATTTGCACAATATTCGACTTTTACACCAGTACGAATATATATATATATAATTGCAAAAAGCCATACTCGTAGGTAAATATTTGCAATAAGGTTGTAAAAGACCACCGTTCATGTAAAACGTCGCATTTCCAGTAATATTCAAAGGCATACCGCTAACCCCAACGGTACAATGCACGATTAATACATAATCAGCATCCAGTATGGATATTCTTTGATCAGGAGGCAAAAAATTGTAACAATTTCCTTGAGGATCGTAAGCTAAATGATGAAAAACCATAGCAGGCTAGGAAAAATAAACCAATCATTTACGAGTATAACGACCAAATAAACATATTTCACCTGAAATTCTTCCAACTTTAGGAGAGATGATTTTACCAGCTAAGCCAATAGCTTGCGCTCCGGCACTAAATCCCATCAAATGAATAGTTTTACTATCGGCTCCGATACTAATCAAAGTTTGCACAAATTTGGCGATAATTTTTCCCAACAAAGGGGTTGTTATGTTTCTCGAGTACATTATGTCGTGATACGAGTACGAGTCCCAATTAGTTATGATGAGATTTACATCCTTTCGAGACAATAGAACTTTGAACAATTAAAATTGAACATTTAGATTCAAGCAGTAAAGAATCAATCAACTATTTGGAGAAGGAAAAGTTCAACGTAACTGAGAGCTTACGTCTATCAAAATACAACGCTCCAATCACGAATGGTTCGGCAAACGGATGTACATATAAAATGGTCTCCTTGGACACGTTAAAATTTGAAGATAATATTTGATCGGCGTCCATTGGTAACACTTGAGGTTTCTCTAAATTTTTCCTGCGATCAAAAAAATTAAATTTTCCGTTCACCGATGAACAGAATGTCATCTCGAAGGAAGCCATCAGCCAGGCACGTACCAAGTATACAGTAAAAAAAATACATCTTTTTCGGTAATACTTCGAAATGGTACGTTGAACAATGATTTATTCGCATTTAAAGCTTCGTTTATTTTGATGGCAGCCGAATGGCATTCGCGAAACGATGTGTATTGCTCGTCATTAATTAGAGATGTGTCTACAGACGCTGCAGCATAAGATACCAACATGTTCAGGAGTTGGTATCAAAATTGAATCATTAACTTAAAAAAAATACATGTAAAACAGATTGAACTTACGTCCCTTGAAATATCCTTTAACATTGTTGATAATGGCAAAAGTTAATATCAACGTAGAAATTATTTTATTCTTCATTTTTCAGGTAAGCAATGTACATTGTCATACAAAAACAAATTCAAAGAGCTGCTTACAATTACTTATGCATTGTTTTAGGCCCCTTTCCACTCATAGGCGTGGTTAGCACATTTACTAAACGCTTTCAAACTGAAATTCAGCATAAATAACAAAATGTAGATAATTTTTCATACTCGATAAAAAAAAAGTGAAATTTATCAGTTTAGACAAAAACTAACAAAACTGTGAAAATTTATCGTTAATTCGTAGACATAATTTTGTTAGGTATTTGCAAACTTTCTTCATTATTCAATAATTTCTCGACTAATTCAAAAATAAGAACGAAGCTGAAAATTAATAAAGATTAGAAAGGGGAATATATTACTTGACTGGTACAAACTGATGGCAATAGTTTTTTTCAATGGAAAGTGGAAATAGTAATATTCATGATCAATCAATCAATATTCTGGCACGATACAAACGTTTAAACCATAAAAAATTGGCCACTGATATAGTGTTATTTTGCTATTTTATAACATGACATGAAAAATATCAACCTGGTAAAAGGAAGTACCTTACTTTTTCAAATTTATCAGTCTAATGTGCATGACGTAACAAATATATTATCTAATCTGCGTTAACCTTCTCATTCTTAAATTATAGATAAGTAAATCGACTCATATGACATACCCTTAGGAAGGCTAGACTACTCAAACAATTGAAAGACTGCGATATGTTATTTTTAAAATTTCATTTTCGCCCAAACCTGTTGCTCACTTTCAATCAATCAAGAGATAACAGTCGTCAGCTCGTCATAATCATACTGCTGCTAGCAAAGTGTGCCACTCACTCTTCACAGTCCTGCACCTTCTTCACCGCAACAAAGACTGATCCTATTTGCGATTTTATTGTATCGGCCCATATAGTGAGAGATCTTCCTTTCCCTTCTGAATCAGATACCTTGCCAAAGAGAATATCCTCTTCTAGATTCTCCTCGTTCCTTCTGGCCACATATTAAAAATATCCCATGAAGCGGTTCTCGCATAGAACCCTCAGCTTTACTAGCTCATCCAGTTATTCTGCAATCGACTTGTTTGCTATCTTCAGCATTCCCCTCCTGACCTATATCTCAAAGGTATCAATTCTTCTTTGGTTATTTGCCTTCAATGTCTGTGTTTCTGCCATGTAAATCTTCCCAATGCGATTCGGCACTGTAATTCTGCCGAAGATCCATCACTGGGCTCTACAGTCAAGTCCAAGCAAACAAAGGCGTTTGCCTTTTCATATTTTTTTCAGAACATCAGACTCTGGAAGACATCCAACCCGATCTATAACCAGAACTTCAGTTTTTGAAGAATTGATGAGAAATACCAGTTCTTCACCTGATTGATTAGCTCTGTCAGCTCTTCTTCATCTGCTGCAACCAGGGTAGCATCATCTGTATATCTGAGATTCGAGATTCTTCTGCCAGCAACTGAAACTCCTCTATTCCAGTCTTCGAGTGCTTGTTGCGCAATTGTACAATAATTGGAACATTTTTTCGCATTATATTCAGATGACCACTTCCTATGCCTTCATATTTCATCGCATAGGTGCCACACCACCTTGACTGCTTCTTTTCCAAGTTTCTGCGATATTTCTGCCTTTATACCATCAAATCCTGGAGCCTTGCGATTGTTTTTATTACCTCCATCGCCTCGTCAATCGTGATAGGAGGTTCTTCAGTCACCTCTATTACTGGGACCATATTATTTCTTGATTCAGAATCTTCAACACAGCTGCAGTATTTTCTCCAACTATCCAGAGTGCCTTGAAAAGCCCATACTATTGTTCCATTATCCCTCCTGGTTTCATGAGTTTCTGGTTTGAAATCTTTTATGAACAGGTGTATTTTGTTGAATACTGCGCTGGCTACTCCATGATCCAAGTGCTGTTGGATTTCATCGCAGGTTTGGTTTGGGAATGTTTCTCTATCTCTTCTACAGCATTGTTGAACTTTTCCGCTCAACAAGCGATACTATTTATCGTTACCCTTTGCTAATCTTCGTTGTTCTATTACATTCAAGGTGTCCTCTGTGATCCAAGGGTTATTTCTTCACCTCTGAAGTTCCTTTGCAGATTCATATACTCACCAATATGTGCGGTGTAAAAATAAAGAGTGAGAAGAAGGGAAGGGAAGTGAACTGGTTTGTAAAATATAAACAAGACGAATACAAGTGAAAAAAAAAGTGGTCCAGTATTGAGCAACTTTTAAAATATTACAAGCCGTTCTCCTCCTCTATGGCCCTCATGAAAAAATAGCATATTAACATTATTTTAATTACATCGCTGCTTTGAAAATGTAAAACTGAAACTGACAAGCCGAAATTGAAATGAATGTTTGAGAACTGAAATTAGTAAAAAAAAAAAAAAAAAAAAATTAAAACCAAAACTGAGAACGAATAAGAACAAAAACTAAAAGTAAAACTGCATCAAAATGAAAATTTAGAAACTAAAACTGGAAACTGGAACTGAAATTGAAATATATTGCAAGTTTCAGATGCAGTTCTAAAATTTTCAGTTTTGCTTGCAATCCGATGCATGGATAGTCAGGGGTACCACATCAAGATGTAAAAATATAGAACTAAAACCAAAACCAGAACTGACACTATTCTACAGATAAACTCATAGCATTGACCTACCACCAATATTTAGGATGGATAGGTTAATGTGTAGCACTCGATATGCAGTCAAATATTACAAGTGCATCCGTCCATCATCGTTTATTTTGCGAGAATTTTTTAAATTAATGAATAAACAAACAGCCATCATTACATAAAGTAAAATAGGTATGTAGATGCACACTACTTATCAGGTACCTCTACCTATTAATGCTTTAGTCGAGTTGATGAATTGTGAATTAACGCAATACGAGCCTTTCACACTGCAAAAAAAATGATAACAAAAATATTAGCTCTGTTTGAAATCTCAAAAAATGTAAAAAGATTAACGTACTTAGTTGGGACATCATAGGTCAGAAGTACTTTATTTGAGAAATCATAATCTTTCGGCGAACTACTCAGAAATCCAGCACACTTGACACCCAACAAAGAGTTATTTTTTTTAAGAGACTGATACAAATATGTGACACAGGTTTGGTGACTGCACAGTGCAATCAAGCTCGCTTTATGTAAAAAATTGCAATTTAAAACCTTTTGTATATTTAAAACTTTGAATTTCTACATATTGGCAAAATATGGTCAGCAAAAACTTACTATCGTTATACTTGGCGCATTGAGGTTGTATAATGCCTCCGTTCATGTAAAATGTGACATCTCCTTTAACTTCAGGAGGTAGAACAATACCAGAAACACTGCAGTGGATGATTTGTACATAATCAGCATCATGAATTGATACCCTTTGTGCTCGAGGTAGATAACTAAACGTTCCTCCAGCAGGATCGAATACTACTCAACAATTGAAAAGAAAAAAAAATATGCGTACACAGGGTCTAAAAACATGCTCAGCGTACGCCAAAATCGACATTTTGATAACGACCAAAAGCCAAAAAAGACCTCACTAGTTGGAGCCCACTGTGGAGTCAAAACTAACTACAGTCGCGAAATCAATGACTACGACTCCTAAACCATTTCAAATCACAGTCTCTCTCATTCCTCCCCTCACCCATACTACTGCTGAAGTCTACCATCACAATTACGAACGAATAATATTGCTCCTATAGGAATCGATATGCAAAACGACGATCACATTCGTGCAGTTTGGAATGCATAATTATCGAAGAAACGGCAGCAAAATTCGGATGAAACTCTTGAGTATAATATTAATAACTTCAATTACCAGTAATTCTAGCCACCCTGGGATATATTTGTTTACCGGCCAATCCAACAGCTTCAGCACCATCGCTAAATCCGATCAGATGTATTTTTTTACGATCAGTTCCGGTGCTTAACAAAGTTAATAAAAACCTAGCAATAACCTTTGCTAATCTTATAACTATCACAGCAGTCGAGTAGATTTTATCATAGAATGAATACGAATCCCAGGTGATTATAAATATATTCAAATCCTTCTCAGGGAGTAGATCTTGGAACAAAAATATGTAAGCATAAAAAAGTAAAATATTTTTCATCGTTATAAATATCTTCTGCAATATTAAGCGTAAGAACTGATTTCCAGTTACTCAGTACTCACTAGAAGTAAAGTTGGATGCTGCAACAAGATATGTTTCAAGAAGCCCATGAGCGTATAAAACTGTATTCCGACGAGGATTAAATCCTGCCTCCAATAATCTTCGTTTACTATCGCCAACGAATAATATCTGAGGAATATCTGGATTTTTTCTACGAATAAAGATGATATTTGTATTTTTCCATTATTCAACACATTATAAGTTTTTCTTGAAGTAAAACAATAGATCAGATGGACTTGCCTAGTATATAAATAGAAAGGTACGTCTCGATAAGTGAGAGGATACTGAGGGACATTTAAATAAGGTCTACCTGTCAGCAATGCTTTTCGGATTAAAGATGCATTATGTCGAGATTGTAAGAAAACTGGATACTGCTCCTCATACAGTTTAACTCGATCAGCTAAAGCTATTGAAAAACAATTAAGTTAATAAAATAAAGAATGATATTTTAAATTTAAATCAATTCAATTGCCAATTTACGTCCATATTGATATCCGTGTCCATAAATAATATGTTCGATACATAGAATCAAAAATGCGAATAAAATAATATATGAATACTTGAATTCCATTTTACAAGTTCAATGTTTGTTCAAAAATGAAAATGAGTATCTCGAAGTCGTGCTTACATGTTGTATTTATCTTCTAGAGATACATATTAAACTAATCAACAATGTAAGTAAAAAAGAAAATCATCGTAAAATGATTATAGTAGAACTTCAGTTTTTGACACCTCGTTACTCAACATTCGATTTATTTGACGGTTAATTTTTTCCTCTTATCGTTTGACACCTCGATTATTTGACAAATTTCGCATAACTTGACGCATGACGATGAGCCGAGGGAAAAATATAGCTCTCAGAAAAAAAATTTCTTTCGGCAAACAATTGCAAATCACACTTTTTTAAAAAAAATTACTGACAAATTTTTTAATGCATTGTTATCAAGCCTAAGGTGAACTAATTATTCTTGTATTTCCTATTTTATCATTTTAGAGAAAGACACTTCACAAGCTTTATTTGCAATATAATTTCTAATGTAATTTGAACCTTGGAATGAAATTTGACAAAATTTTTTAAATCGAAAAATTTACAGCAAAGACTTTTGGTACGGGCCCCCTTGGAATGGTATATTTAGTTATTCACTCTAATCGATGTGTAAGTGTAAACGAACTCTGAAATGAATTTTTACCCCACGTTCTTGATGGTGAGTTATTTCACTTTGAAAATCAAAAGGTTCAATCAATCAAGAGGTAACAGTCATCATGACAGTACTGCTGCTAACAAAGTGCGCCATTCTTCATGGTCCCGGAGATCTTCCTCTTCCTCTCAAATCAGGTACCTTGCCAAAGAGAATGTCCTTTTCTAAATTTTCTTTGTTTCTTTCATCCACGTGTCTGAAATATCCTACGATGCGCTTCTCAAATAGAACGTACAGCCTCCTTGGCTTTTTCAGTTCTTCTACGACTGACTTGCTTGTCTTTTGCGCTGTCCATGAGATCTTCAGCACTTGTCTGCAGTCTCACATCTCAAAGGCATCTATTGTTCTATTATCATCTGCCTGTAAGTGTCCATGTTTCTGCTGCACACACACACAAAAAAAAAAAAAAAAAAAAAAAAAACAGGAAATAAGGGTTTTGATCAGCCTCTTCCTTATCTCCTTCGATAAATTTCAGTTACATATGACATTTCGTAGTCTGGTCATTGGTGGTTTACCCAATGTAATTTGGCACTGTACATAGCAGGGCCCAATGAAACATGGTGCTCACCTTCTCATATTCTTTCAAGACATCTAACTTTGGAAAACACCCAATCCTATCTATAACATAACTTTAGTCTTTGAAGCATTGATCTGAAGTCCCAGTTTTTCGCTCATTGCTTCCACTTGATTGATTAGTTCTGCCAGCTCTTCTGCATCTGCTGCAACTAGGGTAGTGTCATCTACATATTTGTTCATGAAATTTTAGATTCGTCTGACACCAACAGAAACTCCTCTACTCCAGTCTTAAAGTACCCATTGCATGACGTAATCGCCATATATATTAAAGAGTAGTCAGATAGTGTGCATCCCTGTCTCACTCTTCACTCTGCCCAAAAAGTACCAGATTCGTCTTCACTAGTCTTCACCAGCATTGAATTGCACTCATACAGCGATTTTACCTGCTCCACGATCAATGGGAGTAGGGACACCCATTTCTCTTAGTATCTTGTACAGTCTTTTCCAGTTCACACAGTCAAAGGCTTTAGTGTAATATATGAAACATAATGCAGTAGGGGTGTTGAATTCTCTGTATTTCTCAATGATTTGACATGCTGCATTTAGAATTTGTTCCCTTGTGCCTTGTGGAGCTTTACTTTGCTCACTGGAAGAATCAGAGCGATTGCACATTCGTTGAGAAATTTTCACATTGAATTTTTTGTGTAAAAGAATCAACACAGATTTGCACCATTCAGATGCATCGGTGCCAAACCATCTTGACCGTTTTTTTTTCAAAAGTGGCTGCCATATTGCTGCCTCTATATCATCAGATCCTGAAGCCTTGCGTTTCTTCATCGTTTTTATAGCCTCCTCAGCTTGGCAATCACAATAAGAGGTTCTTTTTTTAGTCACCTCTGTTGTGGGGACTATATTGTTTCTTGACTCAGAATTTTCATATTGGTATGGCTCCCCAACCATTCCGGATTCCTCGACAAACCCACACTATTGTCCCATCATCCATCTTGATTTCATGAGTTGTTGGTTTGAAATCTACTGCGATCTGAATTATCTTCTAGAATACTGTGCTGGCTTCTTCTAAGATTTCATGGCTCGTTAGATTCAGAAATGCTTCTTATCTCTTCTACAGAATTGTTTAACTTTTCTGTTCAGCAAGAGATACCCTTTAGCTTTAGAGATGTTTTGGGCAGAGAACGAATCAAATAAAATAAACATATACGAGAGACGTAGTGATGTTCTCACTACGAGAGCAGAAACGGGTATATTTTTATATCGTCACAACATGTACATAGGTATATATATTTTACATCGTTACAACATGTACGTCACATAATAGGACTTATCAGTATTCGATATGATTCTTACAGCGATAACAGAGAGATACGTTATACAAAATTTCCCCCCTTTAAATTACAAAACACAATTAATAAATAACTTAAATAACACATAAAGATTCACGATGACGAATAAAATTTTGGTTTACAGCCTTAGTAAAAATATCTGCAGTTTGGTACTCACTCCTTACATATTCTACCTTAACATTACCCTTTTGAATTTCATCATTGATAAAACGATATCTTACATCTATGTGCTTACATCTAGATTTATTATTATCATTATTATTGCTAAAAAGAATGGCGTTTTTATTGTCCTCTTTCATTATAATCCTTTCACAATTAACCCTGCGTAGACAACAGATGCCAAAAACGGCATCCCATGCTTTTTCATCACAAAAAACAACCTGATGCCAAAAACGGCATCTAATACATTTAGTATTGAGATGCCGTTTTTGGCATCAGGTTGTTTTTTATATTAAAAATGCATTGAGATGCCGTTTTTGGCATCAGGTTGTTTTTTTCAAGTTGTCTATGCAAGGTTAATATTAAGATCAACCAACAACTGCTTTAACCAAAGACCCTCAGTAATCGCCATCGACAATGCGATATATTCCGCCTCAGCGG
>FIZR01006823.1:0-16379 GCA_900060175.1 Ferrisia virgata
AACTGATTCGGAAAGTGGAATTTGATTTTGGCCTATGGAGATATCAAGCGTTTTAGGTTTCTACAAATTACTCTCATTACTGTTGCAAAACGTGCCTAATGAGTTGAAATTATTTGCCATGAATTTTATTTTTTTTTAATGGATTTTATGAGCAAACTATACGTAGGTAAGCACAAAATTGTGCAGAATGAAAACATGCTTAATTTTCGAGATATTCTAGGAGAAAATTGAACATTTGATTTAATATTTCGCTTATTTGGAAAATATCTCGAAAACAAAATATCCTAGAACAAAATAAATCGCTGATGGTAAATGAAAAATTTGATTTTCTATAATTTCTTTTCTATGTAAATTTTTTAAAGAATGCTTAGTTCGTCTAAAAAATTCATTTTGAGTAAGAAAATTAATAGTGTATGTAGGTATTAATCTAAATCTAATATACCCAGTGCAATGAGAATGTATACCAACTCGATCGTTTCGAATTTCCACTGTTAAAAAAAATTATGGTTATTATTTCAAAATGTATGAAAAAATTGAAAAATTTTTAAATTATCTTTTTCCAGAACATTGGCTTCTGTCAGGTCTCATCGATCTCGATCAGAAAGAAGTTAAAGTACCAAAGTACATATGCAATCAAGGTAAAAATAATAAAAAAGAATTAGTGGCGTTACAATACTCGATTTTAGGCAGAATAGGGACATCTACTAAACGTTTTTTCCTGAAGGTCAAAAAATATATAAGCCGAACGAAAACTTTGCAAAATTTCGAAAGTCAAATATCTGAAAATTGGTATCAGGTATAAGGTATTTTTGAGCTCTATGCTAAATTCTATGACCCTTTTTTAGCGTGTAGAAATAAATGTTTACAAGAAAAAAATCGCTCCACCCCCTTCCCACCCAGCTGAAAAATTTTGAGAATTTTTTGAACAAGAAATTCACATTTATGCCTGGTACCCTCATAGTTAGCGACTGAACAACATACAAAAGCGCAGGTGGCCATGTGAACATAGAGCTCTATAAATTTAAGTGATACAAGGGTGGTGATTAGGTTGATTACATATCAATGGTTTAGCACCCCAATCGGCCAGCTATTAAACGCCAATTAGAAAAAAAATTCTCTCAACTTTAAAAATTTTTTTCTACATGCCACATATTTTGACCATTCTGATTTCTGATTAATGTTCTGTTGTTATTTCACACGAGCATGAATTAGAACAAATTTCTCTCAATTTTTGGATTTTTTCAACAAACCACGTATTTGGAACATTCTGAGACATGTTCCTGTATTATTTCAAAGTGAACGTAAATGAGAAAAATTATTTCTTAATTTTTGGATTTTTTTACATGGAACGTATGTTTGGATCATTCTCAGTCATGTGCTGGTTATTCCAAATGAATACAAATTAGAAAAGTTTTTCTAAATTTTTGAATTTTTTATATGGTCATGATATTTGGACTATTCTGATTTATGTGCTGGTGTTATTTCAAATGAATATAAATTAGAACAATTTTCTTTGAATTTTTGATTTTTTTTCATGAACTACATGTTTGGAGTATTCTAAGAATTGTTTTGGTGTTATTTCAGGCGGACATAAATTAGTACAATTTTCTCTAAAATTTTGGATTTTTTCTACAGACTACTTACTTTGACCGTTCTGAATGATATTCTAGTATCATTTCAGTTGAACATAAATTAGAACAATTTTTTTCAATAGACTGCATATATAAATCACTCTGAGTCATAATCTTGTGCTATTTCAACTGAACATTATACAAACAATTTTTTCTCAATTTTTGGACTTTTTCTATGAACTGCATATTTGGACTGTTCCAAGTCAGGATTTCGCGTTATTTCAAATGAATACAAATTAGAACAATTCCCTCTTTCAGCATACCATGTACTTGGAAACATTCTGATTCGTGTTCTCTTGTTATTTTGCATGAACATAAATTATAAAAATTTTCTCTCAATTTTTGGCATTTTCCAATGGATTGCATATTTAGACCATTCTAAGCCATTTTCTCGTGTTATTTTGCATGAACATAAATTAGAACAATTTTTCTGAATTTTTAGATTTTTTTCTATGGGCTGCATATTTAGACCATTCTGAGTGAGACATTCGTGCTATTTCAAGTGAACAAAAATAAGAATAATTTTTTTCTCAAATTGTGGATTTTTCTATGAACTGTATATTTAGACCACTCTGAGTCATACTCCCAAGCTATTTCAAGTGAACATTTTAAGAACAATTTTTTCTCAATTTTTTGAAATTTTTTCAACAAACCACGTATTTAGACCATTCTGAGTCATGTACTGGTGTTATTTCCCACGAACATTGATTTAAACAATTTTCACTCAATTTTTGGCTTTTTTCTATGAACTACATATTTGGGCCATTCTAAGTCATGTTCTGTACGAGCATAAATTAGAACGTATTCTCTAAATTTTGACTTTTTTTTCTTTGGACTGCGTATTTAGACCATTCCAAGTCATATATTTGTGTGCCCTTTCAAGCGGTCAAAAGTAAGAACAATTTTTTCTCGAGTTTTGAATTCTTTCTATAAACTGCATATTTGAAGCGTTCCAAGTTATGTTCTTGTGTGATCTTAGGTGAACATGAATTAGAACATTTCGTCCTCAATTTTTGGATTTATTCTATAAACTGCATATTTGGAGCATTCTAAGTCATGTTCTAGTTTTTATTTTGTGTAAACATAAAAATTAGTGCAATTTTCTCTCAATTTTTTTTTTTTTAAACCGACTACATATTTCATTGCAGCGTTCTAAGTCATGTTCTGGTGTTATTTCAAGTGAATACAAAAAAAACTCGATTGAAAACATTTTTCTCTCAGGTTTTTGCAGTTTTTTTTTTATGCACAACTGGTAATTATTATTTCGAATGAACGTAATAAACTTTGTATCTTGTTGAATCCTTATTTTGGCCAATCTGACTTGTGTTCAGCTGCTATTTTTATTAAACGTTAGTGAGATAAATTCTTCTGTTAATTTTCAGACTTTTTCCATAAATCATCCACTCGGTTGATTCCGAGTTGCATTCAGCTGTTATTTCAAAAATTAGAAAAAAAATACTGCCCCTATGTGGACTTGACCAGCACACCTTTTTGGTACCAGTCTGCTACTGTTATTTTGTACTTGAAAATAATTTGAAATTTCAATTTTATGCATAGTTAAATTTTTACCCGGCTGTGTTTGTTTTTCAAAGTATTCGTAAGAATTCCTTTATCCGCACGTACTTCTTAAAGTTTTTTCTTAACCAACGAAGTTCAAATTTTTGCCAAAGTTGTAATCAACTTTCTAAATTTAACCCTTGCAAAAATGAAAATAATACATCGTTAAGTCTGGTACAACAGGACCTGAAATTTTTCACTATTGAAGTACAACATCAATTCATACGTAGACTAGAATTTTGACCTATGTGCTTGTACATTGCACATGATTTGACGTAGCACGAAGAGTCGGCCATTTTGTATACGTATAAAACGGTAGGTATCTACCTATTCATCTGTATGGTGAAAAACACTCGTACAACGAGGTGCACTCATTAAAATGCTGAAATCTGGCGGCACATTACGCCATACACATAGGTAGTTGGTAGTTGGTACCTAGGCTAGCTACCTATCTACCTACCTACCTACCTACCTATCTATCTATCTGTATGGCGCAATGAAAGGAAAAAAATGATATCTTATAGGAGAAGAAACTGTCTACAAATGGTATAATCCGTGGTTAATACAATGTAACTCCTGCGGAGATAAAATGTGTATGGCTGCATAGTCCCATAATTTTCTTTGGATACATTCCTCGATGGAATTGTGACCTT
Organism: Ferrisia virgata; assembly: GCA_900060175.1. Taxonomy (NCBI): domain Eukaryota; kingdom Metazoa; phylum Arthropoda; class Insecta; order Hemiptera; family Pseudococcidae; genus Ferrisia; species Ferrisia virgata. The sequence goes on from FIZR01006823.1 coordinate 3,842, forward strand.
GTCATTTGTTCCTCCTACTATTTTAGTTACCAGTACCCGCGCGCCTCCCGCTGAGACATTCTCTTAATTATCCACAATAACCATATTACTGTCAGCGTGATATGAAATATCTGTCTCTCGGGCGGATCGAAGTCGAAAAGAAAATCATTGAACTCTCTGCGTATACATATATGTGTAATATGTTTAAAAATTGTATACGTATAATATCGTATCTAATATCATATTAGCTAAAACTCACCGCACTTTTCTCCTACTGCATAATCTGGCCAATCGCCTGTGGTAATTTTCCCAGAATTGCAAATACGAATTAGTAGATATGTACACGTATTAAGGTATACTATATACCTTCAGGTATGTATAAGTATATAATATTATATGATGAATTTTTTAAACACCTTGTTGTATGCATCTTTCTGCCAGTCGGTTTGAACTTCTGTAAGTACATATACCTATGCACGTAGCCTATATTCGAAGTGTAGTTAAAAATATATATAACTTTCAAGTTCAACTATGAGATTTGAATTCCATCGGATGAGACGACGACGACGATGCGACGATACGATGGTGAATAAATAAATCAGATATGCATAGGAATGCGTTTTTTCCAATTTATTGACATTGACGATTATTAAAATAAACGGACTAAAAGGATAAATGCGAGATTCCAGATTTTATAATTATTATTTATTACCGCTTTTTCGTAACACGATCCTCTATACTAACAACAGTTTTCGTGTCTTCTCACTTCGGTTTGTGTTGTTGTTGTTGTTGTTGCCTTTTTTTGTTTCGTTGTTTAGTTTTGTTTTGTTTTACCAACTCATTTCGTACCTATGGGCATCGGGTATCTATGTATAAATGTATATCTGTAAGTATTTTTTTTTTTTTTTTTCTACTTGTATATGTTTGGATAAAAGTTGTTCTACAAGTAAAAACAATGCTGTTCTCGGAGCTGTAAATAATATACCTAATGTTACCTACTGTCGTAACTACCATATATACACAGTTTCACTCGACTGGACAATATTTAATAATAAATGATTTCTAGTGCGAAAATTTTTCTTCACCTTTATTGGACAAATGTACTCCATTAACCGGTTCCTGCGCGTATAACATTTCAGAAGCGAATTTTTTTGACAAATTTTTTCTCTATTATTTATCGTATAAATTATTCTAATTATATAGCTTTCGCGTGAGAATCTCGTCGTATATTTTCTACCAGGCAGCTATAATCGAAAATATCCTTATACAATCTTCGGAGTCTTATCGTCTTAGATGAAATTTATTCGATGCCAAAATTTCGATAAATTTTAACAGTACTCTCGAAGCGGGTTGAAAACTTTGTAGGTTTTTTTTCTTTCTTTCTTTTTTGAAATTGTATACGAACCTAGGTATGGAGGTATACACGCTGCAGTGGTGTGTTCCGTTTGTCGACATTCAAATTACCATAAAAATGCTTGTAAATTTTTATCAGAAGTGGCGTAATAACTTTGAATAAGAAATTATTTATCAAATACTCGGTTTTTTTCGTTAGTCTTAAAGATATTTTATGAGTTAATGCTGACATATTAGAAATAAAATAATAAGAAATTGTATAGGTGTTTTTTTTTTTTTTGCCATATTCATTATGACGAGAGAAGAGAAAAGGGCTGATCACTGACATGATGAGGAGCTCAGCAAAATTTTAAATAAGGAAACCCTAAGTTTTTACAGGAAAATATAGAAAATTGAATCTAATAGTCTAAAATTGTTTGAATTTTATATTCGATCGATAGGGTTTTCAAGAAAAAAATTGCAAAGTTTTGAAAAAGAGTGACGGTAAAGTACTACATTTATGTGGAAATAATTAGAATTTTGGAAACAGCCATCAAATCACGAAATTCCCAAATATCGATGAAACATTTTTCTAAAGCTGTGCAAAGGGGCAGAAAAATACAAAAGCCTAAATCACAAAAGATAACTTCGAAGATATCCTATTAGGTGCACGTTGGTAGAAAATTTGTTGATTCGATTCAGGAGCACAGAAATTAGTCAGGTTAAAATGTGAAAGCTTAAAATATTTTTAATTCACGTTCGCACTTTATTTTTCTAAGAAAAAAAAACGACCTCGTGATACGAAAATTTCGATGGTAGATTCGAATTCAGCGCAAAAAATACTTTCAGAATCGCTAATTTCAATTCGAAAATGTATTCATTTTATTCGCAGAAATCAGTTTATTCCGCGGAATGAAAATGTTATAAAGAAATTTTGAAGAGTTTTTCGAATTCAGCGCGAAAAATGCATCTAGAGAGATATATTCCAAAGTTTTTCTAAAAAGATATTTACGTGATGGAGAAATTTTGAGTTCAGAATTAAGAATTTCAGATTTGGAAGATTTGTTACGATTGAAAAAGCTTAATTTTGTCTCAGTTTTACAATGATTTTCCACGATTTAACCGCCTGTTTTGAGCAAATTTCCGTATTTTTTTTTTTCAGAAATTTCGGTAAATTTTATATATTTTTGTCAAATTTTATGTTTAGTTTTCGAAATTTTTTCACGTATTTCAGTTAAATTTTCACTTTTTTCCAACAATTTTTCGTAAATTTTGATAAACCTTTTGCGCTTTTAAACAGATTTTTCAATTTTTTCTCTTATTGTGATCAGTTTTTTTTTACATTTTGTTTTTTCGCAATTTTTCGTAAATTTTCAGTATTTTAACACTTTTCTACCGATTTTTTTTTAGCCAATTTATAACAATTTTTCATGATTTATTATCATATTTTACGTAATTTTTTTTCAATTTTTCAATACTTTTTTTTTAATTTTGTAAATTTTCTGTAATTTTTTGTGAATTTTTAACCATAGTTTTTCCATTTTTTCTACCATATTTTGCTTCTGTTCTGAGCGATTTCTAATTTTTTTTGAAAGACTTTTTTGACTTATTTTTCGCGCTGAATTCGAATTTGTGACTGAAATTTCTCTAAAACAAAAATTTTATGTATTAAAATTGGAAAGTTTTAGTTATTTAATATTTTTGAATTGAAATAATGATTCTGGCAGCACTTTTTGCACTGAATTCGAATTTGTTGTTAATCTCTCCGACGCACGAGTTTTGTAAAAAAAAAAGCGCATATTTAAGTAAAATTCAAATGTTTGATGCCCAAAAATCATACGACGATGAACTCACAACTCCCTCACAGCCGACAGGATGGACATCCTCCCCCCCTCCCAAGGTCACTTTGATGAATAGTTGAATTGACTAGAAAAAAATACGAAAAACGGGACCAAAAAATTTACTCTTTGGCGCTGTGAGGGGCTGCAATGGGGATGAAAAGTTGAAATTTCCAAAAGGCACATTTATAGGACCCCTACATAAGGACTTGATGTACATGCCAAATTTTAACCACCTAACTTAATTTGTACATGAGATATGCGTGGAATAGTTATTTTTCAAATTCAAATAGAGGAAAATCCTCATTTTCGCCCTCCTAATTGACGTAGGAAAGTGATTTTTGGATATGTTATACGACTTTTTATTCTTTATAAATTGGTTCAAAAATTACACAATTTTTGACATTTTGGCTCCTCAGCACCCTGTCCCGCAATTTTGGTGATAACTGAATTTTAACCTGAAACCACTCCCATTTAAAAATTTCAAATCTGTTGCCAATCTTAGCCCACTGCCCAAATTTGGCCGATTTTGTTCGGTATAGAGCTGAGTAAATAGCTTTCAGGTTTTTTGAGTGTGGAGGGGGGGGGTGAGAAAACAATAAACAAAATAAACGTCTGGCATGGCCAGAAATGGTCTCTATGGTCTTCTAGGGCTCCAAAATAGATTTCGTTGATATGCCTCTTTCCATCCGCCATAGGCCTATAGTTCGTAATAGCCTGACTTTTATAGGTGATAATTGTGACATAGAAAATCAAGCTAAAACACGACATTTTCATATGCATTTGGCGAAAAAAAAATTTAAGAAACGCGTTGTGATCCCTCCTCCCAAATGTTTCCTCTTTCCAAGCTATAGGTGCCGAATATCCATTCACCTTCCCGGTCTACCTTAAAATCAATAGATTATAGGCACTTTGAGAAAAAGAGGAGAGGGAGAAGTGAACTAAATTCGCACTAAAGCATCAAAAAGATGTATCTGTCCATATACATACTTTAAGTTTACAGAAATTTGAAGGTACATCGTACATTCACACGTATCGTGTGTAGTTGTGTGCTCGGATGAGCTGAATTTTGCTTTTTTTGGAAATCTGCAAACAAGGGGAGGCGGGTTGCTATAGTTCTAAAATGACCTGAAAAGAATGCAGTATAAATTTCAGTCCGCTAACTTAATTTTTTAAACTTGGTAAAACTCGTTAAATTTCCAAAAAATCAAATAAAAGTTTTTCCAAAAATGCAATCACTATAAATATTCGAACCCAAAATGATCGTTAACGATAACTTTTTATAATTACCCCTCATTTCACGGTTTTTTAAAAAATATTACGTTTTGAGTTTTTTCACGATTTTTTGAAAAACAATGAAATAATTTTTTTTGAGAAACACCTTCCCCCTCCCCTAAAATAAACGTAGGACATCAATTTTATATTATCAAGAGCAATATTTCAATTTTATTCTTCCCCCCTTAGAGGATTTTTCATAGGTACTTAAAGAGTGGTTTTTTCGTGTTTTTTCAAAAACTTTTTAAAATAATTAAACTTTTTTTTTTGAGTAAATTCTCGTTAAAACAGACCGAGTATACTTACCTTCGTCCATTCAAGATCTGTTTCCCTCACTTTTACCCCTTTTAGAGGGTTTCAATTGGTATTCCAACGTACAAAAATACAATATAAATGGCTCAAGAAGAGAGAAAAAAAATGAAAAATCACCTTTAAACGTCTTAAAATAGACGAAATTTGTTTTTTGTGATGAAATTTTTTTTCGAAAAATCATTTTCTCAATTTTTAATGCAAATTTATTTCAACATACGTAAAACAAATACCTCTCTCGAATGAGCCTGAAAAATCGTCTGTTGAGGATAAAATATAAATATTGCGCTTCATCTTGTAAAATATATGTCCTAAATCTGTTTCAGAGGGGACGGGGGGAGGAATATTTCTCAAAAAAAATTTCCTTCGTAGTTTCTCGGAAAATTGCAAAAAAAAAGAACACAAAAAGTGATATTTTTTAAAACCCCTTGAAAAAAGGAATAAGGATGAAAAATTCTCGTTAATGATTATGTTCGGTACAAATATGTATAGAGAGTCCATTTTTGGAAAAAATTTTCAAAAAAAATTTTTATTCGATTTTTTGAATATCTTAGAATTTTACGTAATTGAGTTTTGCAAGTTTAAAAAATTGAATTGAGGGGCTGTCATTTTTAGCATATCTTTTTGAGGCCATTTCGCAACTACTGTGACCCTGCAGTTTGTAAACTTCCAAAAAAAAAAAAAAAAAAAAAAACAGAATTCGGCCCACACTAAAGTATACCTGTATAATATCTCATACCTACCATTCTCCAATTCAAGTGCGGTTCACATAAGGGAAAAAGTGTTACATGATTCACACGTGGACTGTATGGTTGTCTGAAGCGAGTGGTATGTAATTCAGTAATGTAAAGAGATATCGGTTGTATACCCCATAAGTTGGGTATCAGTTGAGAACAGTTGCGTGACTCGTACAAGTGAACAAAATTTTTACATGTGTGTGTGTGTTTTTTTGGCAGTATAGGGTGTTTAAAAAATTTTACAAATACGAAACCACGTACTTGTAAGGTGAAAAATGTAGGTTATCGTAGTAGGCCTATGATACGATAAATTATACTATAAATGTTCACCCTTAAATAGACAACAGGGCTCTACCCACGTGTTCGTTGAATTGCATAGATTCAGGCGAAATGTACATTATTAGGTGATAACTCAAGGTGACAATATCGCCTCGTCCTACCCATTTATCAAAACTTAAATATCGCTTAATTAATGCGTCAAAATACTTAACAGTGTAATTTAAAAGTAACGACGAATGGCAAACCTACGAGTATAAGTAATTTTATTATATTATACCAGCTATAACTCATATGTATGTAAGTAGTAGTAGTACGTCGTCCTTCATTTTGTCGCGCGCACAAACGACCCACCAATTAATACACTCGTCATAAAGTTAACATATCAACGCGAGTATATCAAATTGGAATCGATGTGGCGAATAGATAAATTAGCCGGTCATACGCGTATACAAATCAAAAAACTTGTAATTATCTTGTAAAAATCAAATTATTTTTAATACAAATCTACCATCAGGTACCTAACAAACACATACATACATACGTATAGGTAAAGGTGTAAGACTACGGTGTATATACATTATACATATTGGCCCTATACACGGAGTAAAATGAAAAACAAGAAGAAAAAAATATCGAATTCCTGAAGGTCATTTTTGGCTGTCAAAATAAATTCCCCGACTATAAATGTAACACTATAACGGACGGTCGCCTAATTAGACAGGCATGCGTTTAAAGTTATATGTATTTGTGTCCGAATAAAAAGACTGGTCGTTGCTTCTAGATAAAAATCGTTTTTGAATAAACTGTTTTTTATGATAATTTTTAAACGAGTTTGATTGGTTGTTTAATCCGGTTTACAGTTGGTCGCGTCCAATCATGTTCACGGAAGAATTCTTCGGAGTTTATTAACGGCGACACCTTGTCTGTACAAATTATAACCTTTGCTTTTTCTTCATGTATCAATTAAGTTAACCACTTCCATTTTTTTTTCTTCTTTCCTTCCTTTCTTTTTTTTTCTTTTTTTTTTTTAAGGGGGTCCCATCCATATACTCGTACATAATACATATATATGTATGTATGCACGTATCATTCGTCTAACGCCTGAGTCATATTTTGTTATCCCTTTTGCCATATATTCGGGTGTCACTTGGCGTACTGTATGGCAAGTAGCAACGTGCCATTGACAAAAGAAACCTGTACATAGATGCTAGTAACGTTGTAAATATGTAGGTAGTGGGGAAAAAAAAACACTCGTATGTACCTGTACCTGTTGCCGAGCAATCAAAGTCAAAGGGTATAAAGCCGGTACAAGCGTTTACAAAATAAACACCCAATAAATTAATTATTATACGTGAAACGCCTGGCGCCAAATGTCTACCGTATTAACCAGTTTTATTTTTGGAAATCCGTGCGTTATCTTTTCATCATCGCTAGGTAAAGGTACAAGAAAGAGTGAAAAAAAATAATAAAAATAGGTGTCTTTTATTTTTATTATTATTTTTTCTTTTTTTTTTCAAGTTCCATTTGTAAATAGGTCTTCTTCGATAACGAATGCACCACCGTACCAGCGCTTTACTTCGAATATCTATGAGCTAATATGCGTTGTAAATAAATTTAATACCGATGTTATTGAATAATTTTGTTCCTGTTCGATCCTTTTTGGTTTTTACACTGCCTCTGCTACCATACCCTTTCTTGTTTCTTATTTCTTAGGGTTGGTAGATAGAGGTGCGTTATCGTTTTAGGTGTGAAAATAACCCCTACCTATGAATTGAATTAATTTTTTAACTAGTCTTTTTCATAGTTTATACTGGTTCTAATTGGTTTTGAGAAAATTAATCGTCACTTTTTCGTACGTAAAAGTATCTCAACAGTAGGTGACCATTTAATGAGTGGAACTGGAAATGAAGTTGGTAATGGGATACGTGAGGGTTAAAAATTGAGTTTTTTTTTTTTCTTTTTAAGTGGATGTTTAAAAGTGGAATAGTAAAAATTTGTAAAATACGTTACTTTTTGGTTCTTTCAGAAAAGCTCATAAAAATTACAACAATGAATTTACAGTACGTATTATGCTAAATTAACTGGGAGTAGTACTTTTTATATTTTACTGGCTGGAGTTGGTGAAGCCCTAATTCAAACTGTGTTGCATTGTGCATATCATTGTGGGCGTTCCTACTAAAAAAAAATTATAGCCCTCTATACAGATGGTTGCAAAAAACAGAATTTTGTGTTTCTTTCCAAAAAAAATCAAATCGTGTGGGTATCTTTCGATTTAATTTTTCAATGTGGTACAGATTGAAGCTGTTTATATAAATTTTTCAGTTTTGAAATCGGTTCAATAATGCGCAACCAGTTATCAAAAAATTCCAAAAAAAATTGGGTGCTGAAAAAAATTTTCAATTTACGTTGTGGAGTTTCAAATTATGGTTGTTTTACATTTTTTTTCAGTTTTGAAACCGGTTCAATAATACACGCAACCAGTTATCAGAAAATTTCAAAAATTTCACAGCGTGAAAAAAATGTTTGAAGTTGTAGAGTTTCAAATTTCGGTCATTTTACACTTCTTTTTCAGTTTTGAAACCGGTTCAATAGTACACGCAACCAGTTATCAGAAAACCTCTAAAATTTTACAGCGCGAAAAAAATATTTGAGGTTGTAAAGTTTCAAATTTCGGTCATTTTACACTTTTTTTTCACTTTTGAAACCGGTTCAATAGTACACGCAACCAGTTATCAAAAGATTCCAAAACATGTACCATGAAAAAAATTTTCAACCGTGGTTGTAGAGTTTCAAATTTTGGTCATTTTACACTTCACAATTTTTCTTCTACTTGGAAAGTAAGTGGTGGTACATTTTTGAAAAGTTGAATAATGGAGGATGAAAAATGATCGATTTTTAAAGCTCTACAGCTTCAATTAAAATTTTTTCTCACAGCTTCAATTTATTAAAAATGTTTAATAACCAGTTTCACGCCCTAATAATTGAAAAAAAAAGTTTGAATACTTACTACTAAATAATAAAATCAGTATATGAACTTTCCAAATTTTTTTTTTTTTTGAAAAAAAAAACAGGTTTGGCATTTTTTGTGACACCCGGTATGTATATATAAGTCAATTTTTTTATTTTGATGCTTGCAAAGCAGTTTGAGTCATGTCTTCAACCCCAATAAAAAATGAAAGGCATCAGTCACTTCTTCTGAAACATTACTGCATGACTAATTTTAGAAATCCATTATCATCCCTTCCCCCTCACCTTCCTATCAATAAAGCATTAAAAGATGAATAAGGTTTGCCTGTACGAATGTAATTATTATTATCAACTTGCTCAAAAATGTCGTTTGGGAAACTACACATATTTTTCCAGATTATCAAACCTTACTAAAAGTGAAGAGCGGTTGATTGGAGGGGTGGGGAAGAAGGGGGGGTTAATTTGGTCAGTATATTTAGTTCAGTGACGTGTTGAAGAAATTACAATTAATTGGACTTGAGATCAAAATTTATAAAATACAAATTTTGGAACGAAGGTAAAAGGGAAGTGAAAGCGGTGGTATTCGAATAGATTAAGGATTACGGAAGAGCAACTAGTAATCGAAAAGAGTAAATTTTGGACTTTTATGACATTTCCAGTTTAATTGATTTCAATGCCTAAAATTTTGCGCATAAAATAAAAATTCGTATTTATGCATTTTGTAGTAGGTCCTTTTGATTTTCAACAGATGCGTTTTTCATGAAGTTTACAGTCATTTGTAAGTCCAAGGCTGGCTAAAATTGATCTGCCAATTATTTACCACCAAGATTCAGTGGGTGCTTTAGTAGGTGTCTAGAATGAACTTGTGTGGAGGGTTGGCAGAAAGGGTCGAAGGTTGGATATCACAGGCTGTTTGCACTTTTTTTGTATCTTTGAAATTTTCATATCAGTTTGAAGTTCACAAGACAAGCTGAAGTTGGTAGGTTTTTTAGGTAGACGTAGTATCATAGGCGAAAATAGGTCAACATTTTTCAGGGGGACTCGGGCTTAAGTGCTCAATCTCACTTTTGAAAAAAAAAATTCCGTTCTACTGTTGATTTATTTCGAAGATGAAAGACACAAAAAATTTACATTCAAAGGAATTTGTTTACTGTTTTTAGTCGTGTAAATTATCATTTATCAACTTTCATGAAAACATTTGAACTTAAACCTCCGTGCCTCTCTCATCTCCGTCTACGCGTATTATACATAATTGTTGGGGAGGGGGGAGAAGGAATATGAAACTCTATGACGCGTTTTGGCCCGTTTACAATCATAAGAATGACTTTTCGAGTTATTCCAGATTGGAGACTCGAAGATTTGAAGACTTCTTAGGCTTACTCGCTATCAAAAATTGAATGCTTAATGGAAAAGCTGTAAGTTTCAAACTAGTCTCCCTGCCTTCAACATTTACAAGTCCGAAATTTTCCAAGTTAAAATTATTACATTATATTATCCGCATAATTGCGAGTAATTTAAATTTTCAAATTGCATACACTACGTAGACCTACCCATTAGAAAGTTTATTCGTTTAATGATGTCAAAGCTACGTACTAGGTGAAGCTCATAGGTACAAATGCAAAGTATCTGTCCAACAGGAAAAGTATCAACGAAAGTTCATGTATCCGAATAATACATGTACTTACATATGTACTCTGCGATGGGAAAATTCGATTTATAACTATTACCCAGACTTGGTGCGGCCAGGTTTATCTAATATTTGTACGTATCTTCTCAATGGCTCATCGAGTGAAAGCCGCAACAACCCCGATTCTCTTCGAACTTGTTTCATTATATTCACATACACATAGGGAGGGAAAAGCAGGGAGAGAGGTAGATGATGAAGAAGAAGAAAAAAAAAAGGATCAGATCGCATTACACAGCGCACGCCACAAAGAACCTAATACGTTAACATGGCTCAAACACGTTCATCGTGTGCATAGGTGTATGATATTTTTATAGATATAGGTAGTTATAGGTGGTTAGAGGTGCATTGGTAGTTGGTACAGTCAGTCAGTATACGATACATGTACCTTGACTAGCCATGAAGAATAGGCTATTACGTAATAAGCCATCGAGTTGAATTAAATAAGCTATGACTAAGAAAATACTACACGTACCTACAATACACTGTGTATAAACTGTAGGTAATGTCCAATTAGTAGCGTTTTAAATTACAGGAAATACATAGTATCGTATTCGTATGTATGTACATACATATTATCTATTTTTGCCATTTTTATTTCCAATCATCGAAGCCAATAAATTGGTGAAAGTTCGTAGGTGTAGTCGCTAGATTTGCGAGTGTGAAGAATTTTTTTTCAAACAGCTAACAGCTTAATTGGAAGTTGTAAACCGATATAGATAAGTATAATAGTATACTCGAACCTACATTACATTTATTGCAAAATATTCTCTACTTATATTCGAAGGTAAAATGCCTTTACCTACGTAAAAAATTTTACGAGTAAAATACAAACACGTCATTGTTGTTGTTGTTGTTGTTTTTTTTTTTTTCAAAAAGTAAGTACGTATATCTTATAAGCATCCGCATATAATATAAAAACAAAAGAAACTAAAATAACATCTATAAGGTAATATTATCCGGTTAGCGTGTCTCACCATAATCATCGACCAGAGAGATAGATTGGTATCAAACCAGTTTCAACACAATATTCACCATGTAATTGAAACTGTCGTTTGTGCGTTAATAATCGATGTAGTTTAGTTTACGTATGAATAACATTTTGTACCTAAACCTATATAAACTCGTAGGTACCTAGACCTACATCAAAAGCATCTTCTTCTATAGATTTTTTTTTTTTCTTTTTTTCATCATCTTTCTTTCTCTCTTTCTTCATCGTAATGTAGGCCAATTTATGACCATATTCTGTACTCGACATTATTCACGTACCACGAATTCAACTACGTACACAGTATATTTGTACGATAAAATAAAAAATAAACGACGCGATAGAAGAGTTTGCATTTTCAAATAAGAAGCTCTGTTTAAACAAAGTAGGTATATGCGTGCGCGTTGCGTTTAAACAACCAGTAAGTCTATAAGTATACTGGTAAGATAGATAAACCGACGACCACCGATAGCTACTATTAAGCATGGCGAGACGAAACATAAATCCGATTATGCTAATAAGAGATTTTCAACAGCTTCCTTTTCTTACTAGATAATATACCTAGCTATAGCGAGCGCAATTATAATTCAAAATTGTAATTGTTATTTGACTCGGGTGCACGATAATATCGCTAAACGACCTTCCGACTCGCTGCAGTTCTTCTACATACATCTGCAGAGATATGTATTGGTACACAACACAGCATACTCTTACTTAAATGGCAAAGCGCCGGTTTTGGCCAATCGTGTGTGTGTGAGCGCCTGTACGCATGCAGTTTTCTTTTTTTTTTTTTTTTTTTTTTTTTTTTTTTTTCATGAATTCCTTCTGCTATTATCAAGGTTTAAGTTGACTGACTCTTCTTTACAATGACATAGGATTGTAGGAGCGTATCAAATACGCAACAGGGATGGCTGTAAGATCAAGAGCAACAACCAAAGCTAATTCGAATTTAAAAGACTTCGGAAATTTAATGGGAAATGTGATCTAGGTCTTAGCATAAATATATAACGTATTAGGGCTAAACGAAAAACAAAATTACTCATTAAAAATAGGAGATTCTAGCAGCCAGAATTAGCATATTTAGTAGGGTGGATAAAAAAAAACGATTATTTTTTTTTCACTTGGTACCCTGAAAAACTGGTTGGTAGAC
>FIZR01006827.1:6913-18636 GCA_900060175.1 Ferrisia virgata
AAAAAAAAAAAAAAAAAAAAAAAAAAAACAACAAAAGAAACACATTAAAAACATATTTTTCGGCTTGCCACCCTTACCCCTGACGACGGCGGCCATACATTTAGACCGACCCGTCATCGCGATGACGACCACATCAGATGAGCGTAGATCACACCTTGCTGCCATATTAAACGTACATATGTATATATGCGCGCATGCATTCGTATACGTGTACGCGAGGCGCGTATTTGAAAATAAAATTTCCAAGTACGTATCAAACGTATTAGTAGGTATCACGATCACGATCACGATCACGATCACGATCACGATCACGATCACTGGGCATATATGCAAACGGGAACGGCCATGAACAACGGTGGGCCAGTAGTGTGCAGGTAGCGGTCGCCGTCTCGTGAGCTTTTCGTAATTGTTTTTCGGGCTTTATCAGAAAGATTCGGATAATTACCGCTTCCGATAAGCGAGTTTATTCTCTTGAAAAAAAAAAAAAATCGCTTAGAACGGGGTTTTGTTCTCTCTGAGCCCGCGATTTTTCCCACATGAAAGTTCATTCTAACATACAATACGCGAATAACTATGTAGAAACTTTCTTCGAGAGCAAAATTATCGCTCGAGAGGTACTTTTACGCGATAGTACCGCAACACGTCGACCTTAATCCTCGTCTTCCATTTAACACTCGCTCCATTTCTAGTGGCTTTTAAACGTGAAAAGCTTGTAAACGCGTACTTGTGACCGTCGATTTTCGTGATCGCATTCGAATCGGCGAGTATGAGAATAGATGAGTTGGTTGGTGGGCGGACGTATCCGACTACGCGACCAGGTAGCGAGTCTACCTACTCTACCTACTCTGCCTACTCTGCCTACTCTGCCTACTCTGCCTACCTATGCTTATGCTTTCGATAACACGCGATTTGGTATTACGCGTACAAAAAAAAAAGGTTATTATTTGCCGGTCGAGCAAAACGAGGATGAAAAAGTCTCGCCAAAAATATACGACGTAGACGTAAAGTATAGAGAAGGCAGAGGAGTGGCAAGGGCAGACAAACAGCGCACTATTATTAATAGGTAAACTTACGAATTTCTCGGCTCGTACGTGTTACTTACCACATACACGTAGCATTCATTTACCTACCTACCTACCTACCTTCCTAGAACGAAAGTTGTAACGGCCAAGGGTAAGGGTTTCAACCAACCATGTTCGCCTTAGCACGTCCACAAATGTAGAAGAATAGCGAGATTAAGCAGGCGATTTTTCGCCTGCTTATGTATATGTACAGTACTGTACGCTTTTCACGTGTACTTGTGCGCGCGTGTTACGCGTAAAAAACGCATGTTACAAGCATCATATTCTGTCGAAAGTTGTTTGTCGTACGGCGCTAATTGATAATTTTACCGACTTGGGTCGTCCGTTTGGCCACAGACGTTACCGCCCGCGGCGGCGTGTGCTGTCTTTCTCCACAAAGTTGCCTTTACGTAATACCCACCCTACTTACACGTGAGACGGAAGTTGTCAGGCCAGCATATACTACCCCCTTCCCTTAGCTGATGCCTGGCCGACGTTGTCGGCCTTTGCGTTCATGCATATATACATATATATATATATATATATATATATATATATCGTGCCAACGGAAATTCGCTTCATTTAGGCGTAAAACTGAGATTCACCAAAATTTCACTCCGAACGGATAATACGTATTCCCTATGTCGGGACCGCTTTATTCTTACGCAATTTACCTACTCTACCTGCGATGATGAAAATGAAAAGAATTCAGCTTCGTCGCCGAAATTCCAAGCTGCGCATTTCTACAGAATTTCGACCCAAAGAAGGAGCCCTGCGTAGAGCAGATTGGCGCGGTATCTTCGAAACGATGCGATGCGATGCGATGCGATGCGATGTAGAAATAACAAAAATTTGTAATACGCCACGTGCAATTCGAATTACCCGTTTCAAGGCTGCTTCGGATTCAATACTCCACGGATATCTCTGAGAATACGCTCGCCCGAGAAGACGCAGCAGACCATTTGGCGAACAGCTATCCAGGCAATTTGTGTGCTCGATATTCGCTTTGTATCGAGGCAGTTGTATCTGCGCGCTGTATTGAGTTCTTCTTAGGTCGCGATTCGCTAAGATATGTGGATAAGCGTATCTACCTATGTAGTATGATGAAGTATGTAGTACGTAGTATGCAGATTGCAGATGTACACGTATACATATGTGTAGCACCAGCACGTAGGTAGCTCGCTAGCTACCGTAGTCGCGCTTGTGCATGGTATACTCGCGTGCAAACGTACACACATCTAAGGTACGCGTATGTGGCAAGAAAAGGATGGCAAAATTTCAGCGAAATACATAAAAGACCTTGAATGTTTTTTCTAACACAGTCCGACGTGCCACAGTGCCTTGAAATCTAACGCATCCGTGTTCGAGAGTACTCGAGTACTACACATACGATCGGAACGACACGTCGATCGGACAGTTATCATAGCCATCGCCATCGCCATCGCCATCGCCATCGCCGTCGCCGTCGCCGTCGTCGTCGTCGTCGTCGTCGTCATCGTCATCGTCATCGTTATTACCACGAATGGATATTAGCCAAGAGTGAAGTTTACGCGGTTCGGGCGTGGTGTGTTGGTAAGGAAGGGGTAATCATTTGACGAAACAGAGACACCTATAATAGGTATCGTATGTAAATCAATAAGTAAGTAGGTAGGTAAGTAAGTAAGTACCTATACCTACGTATAAGCTTTTGTGTTCAATGCTAGATGCCAAGTTTTGGAATGTTTTGAAGAGTGGAAGCCGCTTACTACGATGATGAGCTGAAAATAGTTGGCGGAGCGGTTCAGCCGAAAGCCGTTGTTCGCGCGAATTGTGCAGATTCGCAGGGCTGACGCGCCACAGACAAGGGACAAGGCGCGGCCGCCAAGTGCAAAAGCGCAAAGCTTTCGATTAGTAACCTGCAGATTTGCGACGCTACGCTGATCAGCTCGGGAATACATACTGCCGTGCCGTGCCGGGCCGGGCCGGGCCATACCACTGCGCCGTCGTCGCCG
This sequence comes from Ferrisia virgata, assembly GCA_900060175.1. NCBI lineage: Eukaryota > Metazoa > Arthropoda > Insecta > Hemiptera > Pseudococcidae > Ferrisia > Ferrisia virgata. The sequence goes on from FIZR01006827.1 coordinate 9,966, forward strand.
TCGGCAGGCAATTCGTACATTCGCCTTACACGGAGGATAGTACTGGGCACTGGCGGCGGCGGCGGCGCTAAGGCGGTTTCCACTTTTCAACCAGATCGGTACCTACGACGGCGAAAGTTTTGCACACGTTGGCTGCCGGCTGAAGCTGAGGCTGACTTGGAGCAATGCGCAGGCCAAGTACCAAAAACCAAACGTGTTCGAGAGTTTCAGCACCGCGACTCACTTACGTGTACGCTCGCGCTCTCGAAAAAGCTCGCTATAGGAAGAAATCGAGCGACTGGGGCGATGCTAACAAAACAGTCGGCGACACTGGGTACCGCGACCAGCGACTAGTGTCCCCGTCTAGCGCTATTATCCGAGTTTCGTACGCGGCGGCCTGCCGCCTTTTACTCCGAAACAATTTTCGCTTATCTCTCTCTCTCTCTCTCTCTCTCTTTCTATTTTCGATATCGTAAACTTCGTTTCCGATTCGTTACACACTACGTACTTCACGTGCGATACATATCCGCCTTTATCTACGCATTAATTTTTTCCTTCTTTCTTTCCATCTTTTTTACTCTACACAATTCTAATTTATTTATTCTAATCTTAGGCGTGTTTTCGCTTTGAAAATTTTGTTACTTCTGTACAAGTCAACTTTTGTAATATTTGCGCTTTGCATTATTTCCTAATAGGTACGTATCTACCTACCTACACTTCACCCGTAACCCGTAAGCGCATCCACAAAATTTTTAACGAAAGAGCCAAACTCGAAGTGCCGAGCGCGGCGAAAGCAAAATTTCGTAAAAATGGTAATTTTAAGCCATAAAAAGCGCGTTTTTCTCACAGTTCAGGAGGATTCAAATTTTCGAAGCCTCTCCAAGAAAGCGACGATAGGTTTTTAATAGTTTGGGTATTAAATTTAGCGTAAATGTAAATCACACCCGAGGTGAGGAAGGGCTATTATAGCCCCGAGCAGTGCCGCCCTCTTTGGCGCGCCGTTGTACAATATACCTCTAGTTTTTAGGAAAAAATGTTTCAATCGAATTTCCGTCCAGCGTAATTTTTTACCAAAATTGATCGAAATTTCAATTATAGAAGCTTCTTCGATGTATATTCGAGGAAAGCATTGCTTGGTCATTCGCCTTTTTGTGACATCGCTCGTCGTACCTACCTAGCAAGTACCTAGGCTACCTGCCGAACAAGAATAATCGTACGCGGATAATTTTTTTTTTTCCAGCTCGCGTCTCGATTATTTTTGATACAAAATAGCGCTACATGAAATTTGGTATCGATACGTACAGTTGGATAAAATGTGATCGGAACACGTTTCGATCACATTTCAGCGATCATATTTTGCTGAACTGCGCGCAATTACATAAGTGTCAATCACCCTACCTTATAGCCCTTGAGCGGCACGTACAAGCGAGTCATACGCCAATGAAATGCTCTACATTATTATTACCTATTACCTATTACCTATTGTTTTTAATATTAGTATTATTTTTTTTTTCATCACGCCGAATAAGTATACAGTACGTACGTAGCTAGAGCTACGTGTAGACGTACTAGCGGTGACTGGACTGGACTGGACTGGAGAGATAAGCGAGCAAAGTAAGTAACATCAGCAAGCAAGTCGCAGATGGCAGTACACAGATAAGCGTAACATTTGAATAATACGTTTTGTAGTTTTTTTCATTGGTCGTAATGTATTCGGTGGGTAGCTAGGTAGCAAGGTAGCTAGAGGTAGCTAGAGGTAGCTAGAGGTAGCTAGAGGTAGCTAGGTAGTAGGTAGTACGCGCAGCCGACGACCCGAACTAAAAAATACAACTCGGCTTTTTTTTTTACAAAAACAATACAAAACTACAAAGTAAGCAAGTAAGTAAGTAAGTAACGATAAATGTGATAAATTTGGTATATTTTGAGAAAAGTGTGCGTGAAAATGTACCACAAAAGGTGACATGGATAAACAAATGATGAAATGAAAAAAAAAGAGGAGAAGAAGAAGAAGAAGAATGGAAGAAAGGAAGGAAGGATGGAAGGAAGTAAAAAAAAAGAAGCGGAGAAGCTAAGAAGGTCAGTTACGTGTATGCGGTTGAATTTGATTGAGGTTTGCCACATTGCGGTAGGTACTCAGACCTATCTACGACCTACCGAAAGTACTTGGATAAGGAACCTTTACTGTGTGATGTTTGTTGCTTCATGCTCGTAGGCGATCGTCGTTGATTGCATCTTGCAACTACACGTACACGTACACGTACGTACGTACGTATGTATGCATGTATGTACTTCTCATTGACCTAGAAATTAATTTCAGAGCAGCCGGGTGTAATTTTTTTTACCTATCGATTGGTAGCCCGTCTGTCTGTCTGTCTGTCTGTCTATCTGTCTGTCTGCTATATGTCTGTCTATCCGTCTGTTCGTTTCTCGCTCACTCGCACTCGCTGTATATACACATATGTCTGTTTGGGCGGTAGCGGTAGCGGTAGCGATAGCGATAGCGATATAAATATGACCCTATGTATGTGGAAGAGTACGTACGCGATTTTCTCAGCAGCGAGGATAATTGTTACCTTTGGTAATACAGTTGTAGCAATATCGGAGTAACGCACATTGTTGCATTTAACTTACGTATACGTATACTAAGTGTGTGTGTGTGTGTGTATACGTATACGTACGTACTGTACGTTTAGACGATAGGCATAGTTCCACGTACTTAGGTGTAACGTATAAGGTAGTGTACGACTGTACGTAGACGTACACAGCTACACAGGTAATCTGGAGAGATAGGTACGCCAATATTCGCGTACCTAGTTTACCTACCTACCTACCTACCTACCTACCTACCTACAGGCGTCGGGCATGGCGAGGTATACTCGTAGGTACGATAATGAATATTTGACTTCGATGCGCGCGGTGAGGTAGGTAGGTAGGTAGGTAGGTAGTTAGGTAGGTAGGTAGGTAGGTAGATAAGTAGATAGATGAATGGATAGATAAAAGAGTACAGTTTACGTAGCTCTAGCTACCTATCTTGCGAGCGTATAGCCCTGACTACGTATGCTGGACGAGTAATCACGGTTCGTGCTCGCAATCACGTACACATAACACGCGTACGCATGAATCATGATTATGTACTTCGCGGTACGTCTGCGTCTAACGTATCCGCTACCTGCTACCTGCTACCTGCTACCTGTTACCTGCTACATACCTACAGTGTACGATGTTCCGTCTACTTACGAATGAACTATCCGACTACCCTCTCGTGTGTCGTAACTTTCGAATTGGCAAATGCGTATATTACGTAGCTAATACGCAACTTTTGACATTTCTCAGCTGGTTTTTTCATCCGATTCATTATTGCGATGGCGACGACAAAACGGTAGCCGTAGCAGCCCGTCCAGGTACTTGTAAATCGTAACACGATACAAAGCTCGAGTACTCGTCATTAGCAAGTTTTTCAGCGGCGTGGCATATGGTCGCGTCGTCTCATTGATCCGTATAGTATACGTACGTCAGACAGGCCCCCTATCACCTGTTCGCTACTTCACTACGCATGTAGGTGCCGAATTCTAGGTTTGCGAAACATGTGGCTAGATACGTTGGTAATTACTGCTCGTACCTAGGCGCGGATGCTGAGTTGGGTAGCTAGAGCAACGTCAACGTATTGTACTTGTACGCTGTCATTATTTCGTTCAACATACGCGCGTACGGTTGCAGATAAACAAACTACCTCAATTCTGTGGGTGGGTACGTAGTACGCGTACGTAGAGCTAGAGCTATCGAACTCGATACGTTTAAATATCGAGGTTGGGACGTTTTTGTAGATACGCGTCTGGGTATAGTAGGTACTAGGTACTAGGTACTAGGTACTAGGTACTAGAGCCCTGCACGATGCCGCTACGCGTTATAACTGGCATCGCGCTAACGTACAAACAAACAGTAATCGCTCGGAACAGGTAACGCTTTTCCGAACTAACTGCTTTCCGCCATTTTAACAGGTTTGATGACAAAAGCGTTACGATCATCACCAAAGGCAAAAACATCTTGCACTAATAGTTGAAGACGATAAGGCGATGACGCATCGTTTTCCGCATCGCCTGTAACAGGTACTCGTGCAGCCTCTATTTTGCGATACCGATTACTAATGGTTGGTAACTGCGTTTGGCGATGCAGTTACCAGCTATAACGTTGTCGTTAGTAACCGCATCGTGGAGGGCTGTAATAGGTAGGTAGGTAGGTAGGTAGGTAGGTAGGTAGTTAGGTAGGTAGATACCACCGCGTAAGCAGTACGTAGATCGGTGTAATGCAGTGTTCAGCGATGCGAGACCCTACGCACGCGAATCCGCGTATCGGCAAAGTACACAATATCTAGCTCCGCAGTTATCTAAGCACTAAGTACTCGCGTGCAGGTAGATAGGTAGGTAGGTAGGTAGGTAGGTAGGTAGGTACAGGTAAGAAGTAGGCACCTTGTAAGTAGTTTCGTATCTGTGTGCTCTGTATGCAGATGGCAGATGGTAGATGGTTGACGGTAGATGGTACATAGTTGGGCAGTAGGTATCTAGGTGTACCACGCAATACACGCGCACAGGTCTTCGCGACTTTTCGTAGACGCCTCGTGCTGCAGACGTTATGTTGGAACGATATTCGAGCAGCGATAGGCGATAGGCGATAGGCGATAGGCGATATTGTCTGGATGCATTACCGCGTTTCGCCCTATCGTAGTCTGGTTGTGTGTGTGTGTGTGTGTGTGTGTGTTTGGGCCCGGATAAGGCGCTGCGATGTAGCCAGCTTTTTGAAAATCTCTCGCCACACCCACTGCGACGCCGCGACACGTCAGTCAGTTTGAATTTGAACTCGCAGTTGAGAACGAACGGACATGGTGGAAGAAAGGTGGCATCTGGCACGAGACGGAATAGCTCCGCGTTAGGCTAGCCGTTCTGGTCTGCGTGCGCTTTTTATTTCATCGACGAGCGGCGAAAAACGACAGAACGCGACCTAACTAGCGCAACACCTTGAGCCGGAATGCTGGCTCAAATTTTCCACGAATGATTTGTGATCGTCGATTCGAAACCGTTTTAAAAGCTATCCAAACTGGACGAATGCGATAGTTTTCTTCGCGGACGATTCGAAATGCGAAATGCGAATCGTCAGAGAGTCCTGTATCGTTGGTGACGTGAGGCTACGCGATGAAAAACAGGCTAGACAATGAAAGCTCGTACCTGCCCTTTGTACGAGCCGTATCGGAGGGCGTAACAGAGATGTCGCCACGCGCACGCGAATCCTACTCCTTGCAACGTAACGCAACGCAACGTAACGTTACGTAGCGTAACCTAACCTAACCTAAGGTAAGGTATATACGGGCTTGAACTTGGCCCGTAACAATATACGTACGTATCAGATGGAGAGGCAGTCGCGTCACACGTGATTTATGCACAGAAGTGGCGTATATGACGCGTAATGTAATAATCAAGCTCAGCTAGCAAATATACGTGTACTCGCAATGCAGGTAGGTAGGTAGGTAGGTAGGTAGGAAGGTAGATTGTTGTATGTCTTTCTAGATACTGTACGGTTGGCTTTCTTAATCCATTGTTTTATTCATTCTTTGTGTATTTCATCTACTTACATTTATTTACATACTTCTTTAACTTTGTTGTTCTGCTCTATTAATCATCGATTATTGTACATCGCGTAAAATAAGCTCGCTCTTGATCACTTATATTACAGCGCTTTCATTATGTTCTGTCTGTAAAAATTTTTCTTTTTCTTCGACGCTTTATTATTATTCATCTTTTTAATTACGCATTCATTATATCGCTTTCTTTTTCCTATTATCATCGTTGCCTACTGCCGGTACCTAGCTTGTGAACGACTGGTATGTAGGTGGTGCCAGTGGGGACCTGGATTTTGTATGTGATTTTGTATGCATTGTTATTGTTTTCAATAAATAATTTGTACCACATGTTGATTGGGCAAGCCCAACCCCACCGTCTCCCCCCCCCCAAGGTAGCTAGTTAGGTAGGTAGGTAGGTAGGTAGGTAGGTAGGTATATTCTACACGTGCATTAAACAGGTAATACGATTGCAGCGTGCTCGAAATACCCTGACTGTGGTACCTGTACCAACATGCTCGTACATACGCATACACCTACCTACATGTAGGCACAGGTAGCAACTACGAGATTATCATTACACATTGGTAGGCTTAACTCGTCGGTGGTATTTTGCGAGCTATCGCAGAATACGAAAAGAAAACGCAGCACAGTAAGCGAGGTCGGTACAAGTCTACACGAGATTGGCGAACGACCGAGTCGTATAGGTACGTGTACGTACTAACTAGGAAGACGGCTGGGTAGGTGGGTAGGTGGGTAGGTGGGCAGGTAGGTAGGTAGGTTGGTAGGTTGGTAGGTTGGTAGCAATGTGCTGTGTGCGGTGTACACAGACAGGTAATATACCTTTATGTACCTATGTACACTTACTGGTATACGATACAAATATTATGTACTACGACTACTACATGTACATTACATACATACTGCATATTGCATACTGCATATACTGCGTACTGCGTACTGCATACGTCGATGTCATACGAGTGTACACGTATATATACATTAAATGTAGGTAGGTACTTAGGGTACAGGCCTACAGCGCAACGTACACCGTATACGTACTTAGGTGGTTACTAGTTAGGTACGGGTATGTTGTACATACGCGTACATACGTACATACTCTGTATGTGAAAAGGATACAATGTAGCTGCGGCTTTGACTGAAATACGTACGTGTGCGCTTGAAATACGCGACCGCCGCCGCCGTCGCTGCGCAATGTCGCCGTCGGTCGTCGCCGAATGCGGAACAAGGAATACATCGTATGGTATGGTATGGTATGGTATGGTATGGTATGGTATGGTTATGGTGCAAGCCGTGTCGATCAAGGTGCGATTATAAAATGAACGACGGCAACGGGGTCGCGGGTAATACGCGACGGCGTACCTAATATGTATGTAGTATGTAATGCACCTCTACCTACATATACGTATGTACAATACACATACACACATACACACATACACGTACGTGTACATACTTATACGTATGTTGGAAGGATTACTAGCTCGCTTACAAGCGTCCATTTACTGTCGTATGTGTTTGTGGTGTACGCGTAGCCGCGTACCTACCTACCTACCTACCTACCTACCTACCTACCTACCTACCTGTATAAAAAGTGAACTGCATTGCCAGAACCTACACAACGAACAGTGGCAATGGCCATATTAGATTAGTAGCGCGCCATACGACGAACTAGCCGTCTCAACATACAAAGTATGTACAGTACGTATACTACTCGTACAATACTACAGCAGGTATACCTTACTTTTATGTTTATGTACGCTACCTAAAGTAACGCATCGTAACGTTACGTTACGATGCGTTACGTTACGTTACGTTATGTATGTAGATGTACATAAGTGGACGTACTTCTACTTACAATACAATACGTGTAGGCAAGGTACTGTACGTGTAAATAGTACGAATAACCTTGAATGATTCGGAGTAACACGCGGTTCTTCGACGAGTCGACAAGAAAATGCCAGCTACACGTTGGACCGTAAGTTAATTAATTATGGACCATCCATTAAAGTACAAACCACAGTAGCAATTGCTTATGGTCGTGACCGCATTATTACGAATACCTACGTACCAGTTGCAAGGTTAAATTAATGTCCCATTACGTGGTATTAATCGCGCGCAATAATTACCTTTTTTTCCCTTCTCCTCTCTCACCTGCCTTACCGCGCCGATAACGATGACTCGGTCTTATCTTCTTCTTCTTCTTCTTCTTCTTCTTTTTCCTACTTTTCTTTCTTCGTTCTCGTCGTCTTTTTTCTTTTTTTCCTCGTTCAATTTTTTCGCCATCATCACCTGGTTCGTCGTTGTTATTTCGTTGGTATTATTGTCCATTATCATCGTTACAATGATTATAAACATAATCGTTACTTATTATTATTATTATTATTATTATTATTATCATTATTAGATATTAATAATATTATCCTTACCATGTTGTTGTTGTTGTTGTTGTTTTTGAATTGCCGTCTGGTAGATCGTATATTTTGTGATTTTGTTTTTTATTCGATTCGATTCGATTCGATTCGATTCGATCCGGTTCATTTCGCGAGTAAGCTGTTTTTTCAACTTTATTTTCAAATTGGTTTACTCGCCTTGCTCTTCCCAATTTCGATTATTTGGTTGCCTCCGTCCTGCTTTGCGTTTACGACGTCTTCATTGGGGCGACGAGTGCCGGCGGCATAGGCCTATACCTATGCCTATGCAATTCGTTTACAAGCGCCGTCACCGAATCGTCGTACGGTATCTAGCTATCCGCCTGCACAACCTACACAATATATATATATATATATACATAGTTCATGTACGTTGTGGTGCCCTGGTTTTTGTAAGTCATAGTGGTGCCCATGTATATGATTTTGTTATAAGGACTACCGTGTGGTGCCCATAGTAAAAAGCGTCTAAGTGGTGCCCTTATATATATAAGAAAATGGTCAGTGTGGCGCCCTGCGTTGTTGCCATAATATCTTCAAGTTTAAATTGATAAAATGCAGAAGTTATTTTGTAGAAAATTACAAAATGATTCAAAAGAAAGCTTCCATTCGAAAGTCTGAAAAAATTACAATT
>FIZR01006829.1:0-10324 GCA_900060175.1 Ferrisia virgata
AAATTTTATATTATGTTTAAGTCATCTGATTTTAATTTCAAATCAATTTTTTACTAAAATGATGACACCAAAAATTTTGAGCTTCTACTGCGATGTGCTTAAGGACCTCCGAACGTACCTGCATGTTACTTTAAACTTTTTAAAAATATTTCGAAAAAGAAATTTTGCAAGATTTTTTTACACGTTTTTTTACATTTAACTTTCATTTGTTCTTCTCCTAATCATTCGATCATTATTTTCTTGGTCTCAAATTATTCGCCAGACTTTCCTCTACAAATTAGGACCAGCAACGAAAAATTTACTTTTTTCGTTCAAAAGTTACACTCAAAATTTTAGAGAACCACGTTACAAAATTTACTACCTAAAATGAAAAATTAAATTTTCCATACAGTAGTCCAGATAGGTAGACAACCATCATAACGCACATGTACAAGGTGTAGTGTACCACCCTCTTTAATATTATCGTCCACTCCCCAAACACTATGTATGTACTTTGATGTGTGGTAATTGGTGAATGGATCCCAGTTTGTGAGTTTCCTTACCACGAAAACGATAAGAAATTAAATTACTTCTGAGCGAGCTGAAATTTCAAATCAATTCGATTTCATTGTATTTTTCATGCTTGCAATTTCCCTTTATTCTAATGACGAAATCTTTAATTTGTTAAAATCAGGATTCAGTTCGATTGTTCTGAAAAGTCTTCAATTATTCTCAGCATTTCAACTTGAAATTATAAAATCAATCCTTCATAAAATATGTCCACTGATGTCAGTTCAATGATGACGTGACATTGTTGACGGTCCACTAATAACATCCCTTTAAAAAATAAATATCATAAAATCAGTCCTTCATAAAATAAGTCCACCAGTGTCATTTCAGGCTGTAAAAATCCGTCCACTGGTGTCAGTTCAATGATGACGTCACATTGCTGACGGTCGTCCACTAATAACATTTCTAATTTTTCTCAGCATTTCAAATTGAAATCATAAAATAAATCCACCAATGTCATCTCAGGACACGAAGATCTGTCCACTGATAATAGTTCATTGATGACCTCTCGCTGTTGACAATGCACTAATAATATCGTTTTGAACTTATAATCATAAAATAAGTCCACCAATGTAATTTCAGGCCATAAAAATCTGCCCACTGATGTCAGTTCAATGATGATGTCACATTGTTGACAGTCTAGTAATAACATCTCTTATTGTCTACCAATGTCATTTCAGGCTATAAAAATCTGTCCACTGACGTCAGTTCAATGATAAAGTCACATTGTTGACGGTCCACTGATGACATTTCTAATTTTTCCTAACATTTCAATTAAAAGTCATAAAATCAATCCTCCATAAAATAAGTCCATCAGTGTCATTTCAGGCTATAAAAATCTGTCCTCTGATGTCAGTTCAATGATGATGCCACATTGTTCACAGTCCACTAATAACATCTCTAATTTTTCTCAACATTTCAACTAAAAGTCATAAAATCAATCCTTCATAAAATAAGTCCACCAATGTCATTTCAGGCTATAAAAATCTGTCCTCTGATGTCAGTTCAATGATGATGTTACATTGTTGACAGTCCAGTAATAACATCTCTAATTGTCTACCAATGTCATTTCAGGCTATAAAAATCTATCCACTGACGTCAGTTCAATGATAAAGTCACATTGTTGACGGTCCACTGATGACATTTCTAATTTTTCCTAACATTTCAATTAAAAGTCATAAAATCAATCCTCCATAAAATAAGTCCATCAGTGTCATTTTATGCTATAAAAATCTGTCCACTGATGTCAGTTCAATGATGATGTCACATTGTTGATGGTCCACTAATAACATCTCTAATTTTTCTCAACGTTTGAACTTAAAATGATAAAATCAATCCTTCATAAAATAAGTCCACTGATGTTCCTTCTCTAATTTTTCTCAACATTTCAACTCAAAATCATAAAATCGATTTAACGTCAAGGTCCATTGTTTTGACAAGTCAACTCCAAACATCTCTAATTTTCCTCAACATTTTAACTTAAATCATTGAATAAATCATTCATAAAATAAGTCCATTGAAGTCGCATCTCTAATTTTTCTCGACATTCTAACTTGAAATTATAAAATCAATTCTTCATAAAATAAGTCCACCAATGTCAGTTCATCGATGACGTCACGCTGTTATCAGTCCGCTAATAATCTCTTTCAACTTGTAATCATAAAATCAGTCCTTCATAAAGTAAGTCTACTGTTTTGACATCTCTAATTTCTCTCAACATTTCAACTAAAAGTCATAAAATCAATCCTTCATAAAATAAGTCCACTAATGTCATTCCAGGCCGTAAAAATCCATCCACTAATGTCATCTAATGATGACGATCAATTGTCGGCGACTTTTCCAGAATGCACTGTTAAAACATCTTTCGATGTTAATATCACAATTTTCTCCTTTTTTTGATCTTGCGGATAATCCGTACCATGCGTATCTCGCCTCAAAATTAAGCTATCCGATTAAAATGTGGCTTGTATATTTAATATGGGTCATAAACATGACTTTTGTGAGTTTCAACTTTGCAGCCTCATTGCATCCCCTAGCGACTCCGAAAAGTGATTTTTTCGGCTGTTTTTGGCGAATTTGACCCACGAAGGTTTTGACTTTCGGTTTTTCTTATTTTTTAAGTTTGTCCCACGCATATCCTCCCCTCCTCAATATTAGTAGAGAATTGAAATTCAACGTGTACCCGTGCTTTTTGATGGTTTCAGTTGTTCACTGCGATATCTGCCTGTGTGTCGTTACCTATTTCTCTGAACAAGACAACACATCGCAGGGCGCTTCCTTTTTTTTTCTTTCTTTTGTAATTGGACAATTCTCGTATACGTTTTATTTTGCGAAAATCAGGTTTAAAAAGCAACACATTACAGTGCTTTATTATTATATTATTATTATTAATTAAGTATTTACTTTTCGTTGCTATTCTCGAATTTTTTCCACCAATCGATATCAGCATTACAACTACGTTCGTTATTGGTACATAATCCGACTCGCGTATTAATATTCAATCAGACCTATTAAAATATACACGCAGCGTACCCTTCAAACGTACATTATACTACAAGTATCACCGTGTACCGCTATCATCGTACGCACTCATCATCCAACTACGATTAAATAAGTATTTATAATCAATTCCCACGAAAAAAAAGTTTGTCAAACATGGAACACAACGGTTTTCAGCAATAAGTTACACCATTCGGTAGCCACTTCACGAACCGTAGGTGGTATTAACTATCCCTTTTTGACGACGCGAATCTGCTGCGTTCAAGAGGCTGGCAAAAAATCACAACAAGAGCGTCCACAGGTCTGGGGGTATTCGTCGTGTGAGAAGCTTCAAATACTTATCTCGGACGTCGATCTGTCTTCCTGTTCGAAACTTTTATTGGACTTTGTCGACTGTACTTGCAAGTGGAAATGAAAATCCTGCTGCGTCAACAACAACAACTTCCCATATTGGCTCTTTATACTAATACGACGATCTACGTGTATAAGTTTACGTGCGTATGTTGAAAATTTACTCCGATGTAATAATGGATACTATTACGAGTACAATCTCACCTTCGGACCCTTGGTATCGTACGTCTGTGTTTGTGTGGTGTATGTATTATGGTATTAATTTATTACACGTCGACAATTCTGCGTAATTATTTACATTTAATGACGAGAAAGCGAGTACCTGTAACGTTTTTCAAAACGTATAAAATTGAATAAATTTCACCGGTGTCGTAGGTTACGTATTCGTATTCGTATGTACCTATTTATCTATGGTTGGATGTACGAGATGTCACCCAATTGAAGGACGTAGTTTCGAGGTGTCACCTATTACTCGACTGATAACGAACGACAAATAGCTAACCTATTGTGTCTGTGTATCGTAGCAGATATATTGCTATATTTTTTATATCCATCGTCGTAGGTCTAAATTGGAATAGAAAATAAATAGGTATTTAAACAGAGGTGAATTTGTAAGCGATAAGGTTGACGCTTTATGTTACCTTTACCTGCTACTAGTACTACTCTGATATACTAGAATACAGCTCAACACACGTTTACGTATACGACACGTATAGGAATAGAAAAAAAAAAACAGACAACGAATAGGCGAAAGAGAGAGAAAACGGTCATTAATTGTTTGCTAATGATGCGGGCTTGACCCCGCTTTTCATCCTCAAAACTCAAAGCTTATATACAACGCCAACGTTTATATTTTCACGCCGCCGCCGTACAAATTTCCTGGTTGCTCAGCTCTATAAAGGTACATATATATTTTTTCCAATTCCAACAACTCTCTTTTTTTCCCCCCCCTGTGTTATCTATACGACGACACCAGTGATAAGCTAGCTATTGGTGGCTGAGTTGGTGTATTGCTACATACACCACACGTACGTAATTACCAGATATAGATGTAACTACTCGTATTTGCCACATGAGTTATTATTGCGGCATTTCCAAGGTGTACTTAACAATCGATTGGATTCGATTCGATGTAATGTGCGTAAAGTTTTATACACAGCAAGGCTGTTACAAGAGTATTTGATAGGTACCATAATACGAATATTATGCGCAGATAAATTTACTAGCGTTTTTTTTTTCGGATTTTCAATGATACTGCTACTGCTGTACAAGATAATACACTTAAGGGCGAATACTTCATCGTCGTCGGTGTGCAAATCATGCGTGTGTGTTTATAAGCTGACGTGAGCTATGCAACCGGCTCTCCATCGTCGACATCGTTACCAAGTCCGGCCAAAAAAATAACGCTGGTACAAATATTCGCGCCGTCGCTCGCTGTTAAAAAACTAAAACCAAAAGAAAAAAAAAAAAACTCGGCGCACAACTTATACCGCGCCGAGTACCCGAGCTACACATAAAAGGGCCACCGCTTTACATAGTTATTAAGTTGTTATTTGTGTTCGCCTTGCCCTTGTACGTATCGAACTCGAGTTTACTAATACGCTTGAATTCGAATCCACCAGTCTTGTATATAGAATTTTCATTACTGCTAATCAACTCGTCAATATCTATATCGGATTCGCGCGTTCGGTCGCGGCCTTGTTATTCAAAATACTTATGGATGCCTCGTCACATTAAAAAGTATACCGTTCTGACATTTACGAATGTATCTGTAGCTACCATATTATTCAACTCGTGCGCCTCTCTATACAAGGTGTCCTATTCCCGAGTACATTATATGTATGTATATATCTCTCTCTCTCTCTCTCGAAATCCAACCAACTGTCTTGTGCAAATTACTAACACATACCTGTCGACGGGTTTTTACTCTTAATTGGCTTCCAGTTGGCTTACGAAGACCTGATTTGTGGAATGAAATTTGACGTTGCGATTGAATTTTGGTATTATACAAATTTATTGAAATCGTATTGACGATAGGTATCTGACGAGGTGGGGGATTTAACGAAGTTTGCTAAAGTGTAGTACATCGGTAGATGGACGAAGTGCTGGGTAAATAATCGGTGTATTTTTTCTGTACTCACTTGAGGGGGGAGGGGCGAGGGGGGAGAATATAATGGTGACCTTGATGGTCACAATTATCGATAAGAAAACGAAGATGAACCGGTTGGATGGTGAATATTTTTCAAAGAAAACTTGTACTTTCTGGATGGGATACCTATCGTAGACTCTGCAATGTGAAAATTAGTATAAGCTGTGTTTTTTGGCGTGCAAAAGACTAATATGATCGTTAAAATTGGCGACGATGAACCGGTTTTGAGATAAACCAGTTTTATTCCATAAACTTGTTCATATTTTGATAAAAATTAGTATAGAGCTGTTTTTTGGCGGATGACCATGAAAATTAGCCAGAATGAACTGGTTTCAAGACAAACCAGTTTGATTTAGCAAAACTCACCGGAACTGATTTCGAAATAAACCGGTTTCATCTCATAACCTTGTTCATATTTTGATAAAAATTACTATAGAGCTGTTTTTTGGGGGATGACCATGGAAATCAGCAAAAATGAACTGGTTTCAAGACAAACTGGTTTTATTTGGTAAAACTCGCCTGAACTGGCTTCGAGGTAAACTGGTTTCATTTCGTAACCTTGTTCATATTTTGATAAAAATTAGTATAGAGCTGTTTTTTGGCGGATGAGCATGGAAATCAGCCAGAATGAACTGGTTTCAAGACAAGTTTATAGCTGTTTTTTGGAGGAAGACCATGGAAATTAGTAAGAATGAACTGTTTTCAAGGCAAACCGGTTTGATTTGGCAAAATTCACCAGAACTGGTTTCGAGATAAACCGATTATATTGCATAATCCAGTTTGTGTTTTTATATAAATTGGTATAGAGCTGCTTTTTTTGAGGTGCAGAACATGAATATGACCGTAGAAATTAGGGAAAATAAACTAAACCGGTTTAATTTGGCAAAACTTACCGGATTTTTGTGGAAATTGGTGTACCGCTGTTTTTGAGTAGACTGAAAATGAATCTAACCAGGAGAACTATCACAGATGAACCAGTTTTAAAATGAACCAGCTTACGTACAATTCAATCAACATGTAGAAAATGGTTTCAGGTAAACTAATAATGTGATGAAACGGTTCCATTTCCGAAATTTAATAGGTAACTGTTTTACTAGGCGCAAAATACGAATACCACCGTGAAAATTAGTGATGATAAGCCGGTTTCAAGATAAACCGGTTTCATTTTTCAACTATGTTTGTATTTTTTTTTTAATTTGTAAAGAGCTGTTTTTATTAAAATACGTATATTGTTATAAAATGAAACCGGTTTACCTTGGAACCGGTTCATCGTCTTTAATTTTGACAGAAATCTAGCGGAATTTTCGTGAAAGTTGATGTACCATGATTTTTGGTTACGCTGAAAATGAATCTGGCTATGTAAATTATCGCGGATGAACCGGTTTTAAAAAGAACCAGTTTATGAACAAAAAGTAATTAAAATGCTCAATAATTTTCTGAAAATTCGTTATCAGTCGTGTTTTGGTACACTAAAAACAAACACTTCTAAAAAAAATGGTTTCAGATGAATCAATAATGAGTTAAACCGGTTTCATTTCCGAAATTTGAACAGATTGGTCTGAAATGTAGCGTGTAATTGTTTTACTAGGTACAAAAAACGAATAAATTCGTGGAAATTAGTGACAATAAACCGGTTTCAAAATGAAAAGGTTCTACAATAAAAACCGGTTTCGTTTTTCAGCGTATACTTGATGTGTTCTTCAAAAAATTTGTATGGAACTGTTTCTATAAAAATACAAATATTGTTGTAAAACGACAGTGTATTTTGAAACTGGTTCATCGTCGCCAATTTTCACCATCATATTGATTTTTGCACCTAATAATACAGTTACATACTAAATTTCAGACAAATCTGTTCGAATTTTGGAAATAAAACCGGTTTATCTGATTACTAATTTACTTGAAACTATTTTGGTGAACCAGTACGAGATGAACCAGTTTCACTTTTAAAATTTGAACAGATTAGTCTGAAGTTTTTTTATGTAGTTGTTTTACTAGGTGCAGAAAACCAACACAGGCGTGAAAATTTTGCGACAATGAATTGGTTTAGAAATAAAACGTGATTTCACTGATGAACTGGTTCATTTCAAAACTGGTTCATCTTCGATAGTTGTTACGAACAGGTTCCTTTCTCGGCGTAAATACAAAAATCCCCCAAGATTTGCGCAATTAAACCGGTTTATTTTGAAACCATTTCTTTTGCTACGATTCTTACATTCAGATTTGTAGGAATTTTTATTAAAAAACCATACAGTTGAAAAATAAAACCGGTTCATCATCGTCAATTATTCAATTTTCACAAAAATCTGAGGTATATCGGTTTCGAAAGCTAACTACCCTATTAGGCTTGTAGAGTTCTATTCAATTCGATATAAATTAATGAAACAATCACATTTTTTTGCTTTCGTGCCGAAAGTACTGCTAATTTAACTGTAAGCTGTGATGGAACAAAAGTCCAGGACTTTACTTGCGTGAAAAATTACTGTAACTGGGGCCTGCTGTGTGACTAGAGAGGTATTTTTTCCACTTCTAATTTCAAATACGTAGTTGTGGAATAGTTCCGTCAACATTCAACATCAACTTCGCGAAATGATTCTAGACAAAGGTCAAAAAAAAAAAGGAAGACTCTCACATTTCGTGTTTTAGGACTTGGAGGCTGATTTTCTGATATTTTATATGAAAACTTTTAATTCTCCATCGATTGGATCAAAAATAAAAAATTTTTATGATTTTTACCCCTCGGCACCTGACACCCCCACTAAGTTGGACACGATTGAATTTTCACCCAAATTCACCACTCCTACCCCTCCCCTTCCCCACCATCGGCTAATCAAATCTGCAGTATTTGCTTAATTTGAAGGATTTAGGTCTGTTTGAAGTCGAGTGAGTGAATTTAGTTCAGTGGTATGGAGGTGGGGGTGGGTAGATAAATATCCGACGTGTCCAATAATGCTTCTAGTATTCGTTTAACCCCCCCCCCTCCCTCTTCCCGTTGTTTTTCATAATAAAGGATTCTTCTTTATTTGTTTATAG
Source organism: Ferrisia virgata (assembly GCA_900060175.1). Classification (NCBI taxonomy): domain Eukaryota; kingdom Metazoa; phylum Arthropoda; class Insecta; order Hemiptera; family Pseudococcidae; genus Ferrisia; species Ferrisia virgata. The sequence goes on from FIZR01006829.1 coordinate 8,582, forward strand.
TCAGTTTGATGGTGACATTTTTTTCCTTGTAGTAGCTTTTCGACATTATTAGATTCCAAAATAAATTTCATTATTTTGACGATTTTCGAGAAATCAGTGTCGCATTCTGTACAAAAAGGAAATTTATGAATGAATTTTTCAATGGTTCAGATAAATTTTCGTAGAAATGAATAACTAAATATTGTCAGTCTATCTTAAAAGTCTTCAAAGTATAATTTTTGAAACTGCAGGTAAGAATGCATTTTTATCATACCTCAAGCACTTGCTCCAGCTGAAATTCTTCTGTATTTCCGGCGAATGATACCTAAATTATGTAAATTTAAATTGCCTATTTAATACGCTATCCTTGTCGGCGACTATCTAAGGTTTAATGGGACACCCTATATAATATAATATAATATTCTTTTTTTATACTTTGTTTGTTTGATCTGTGCTCAAAATCAAAGATCTACGAATTCGGTGAGCTGCGTTAAAAGTCGTAAAAATGATTCGAAGAAACTGACGTACATGTACATAATATAGGCCTATTATATAAATATATGTATATACATATACTTGATTATGCTAAAACAACACTCGATTCGGAACTTTACCACGCCGCCGACTTGACGCATTAAAATCACCTACTCTATTAAGATATCAAGCTGTCGATTAGCATCAAGTCCAGCGCATTCTCCCGCTTTCAACCGTTCAATAAATCCTACACACGTCGCCGAATTATTAATTAATATTTACATTTCTTTATACTTTCTACGGTCTTCTGAAAATGCCATCTTGGTACGCATAATTCGCCGTGGTCAGCGTGTACCGCGGTACTATAAAATATACGAAAATACTGGCTTAGAATCGAGTCATTTTGCGGCGAACGTGTTAAAAAATTCGTAATTTTTTAACACGTTTCAACGCGGCTGACGATTTTCGCCCTTAATGACGGGTTCTGAGTTGATTAAATTATTGAAACTGGTGTATTTAATATGCGTAAATATCAACCGGACTGTGTATATACGCCGATTGCAGATAAAAATCAGGAGTGTAGTTCTTTTCGACGACTTCTGTACAAAATATGTTTATGGTACGCATAAACACGGGTACCTACGTATGTTCTGCGAGATGGCAGTCGATTTTCCTGCCATATAAGCATCGAATGATCGTAATATATGTGCACAGTGTACTTCTACACGTTGCCATCTGATATCCTCCAATTAAGGCGTCGATGCCGCATGCCGCGAGAATCGATTATTTGTCGTATCTGCATAGTCGTATATTATAAAAAAATACCGAAAACATCGATGATGACCGACAAATAAACAGATAATACATACCGATTGGTTTAGCTGGTAGATTGGTATACGAAAAAAAATTAAAAAATAAAAAAATAATAAGCATCGCTTCGCGATAATTTTTTAGCCTGATTTTCATGACATATTAAAACCATGGGAAATTAAAAAAAAAAAAACATTGTGGACAGGAAGGGCTGAAAGGAGCTAAAAAGTCGAAACCCTCGAAAGGCTATCTAATTTCAAGTTCTTAGCCAGGGTTGATATGTAGAATGTAGAATGTATAATAAGATGTAGAATAAGACGTAGAATAAGTCGTAGAATAACCAAATGTAAAATGTAGAATATATAGAATATATAGAATAAGTAGAATAAGTGGAAAACCATTCAAAAATGAATACTTATTATTTACTGAATAGGTGAATACCTCAATATCAACGAATTATGATTAAACTTATTAAAAAAA
>FIZR01006831.1:0-52579 GCA_900060175.1 Ferrisia virgata
GTTCCTACCGGACGGTCTTCGAAGTAACCGAATTTTTCACGTTTTGAATTTACCAAACTTTGATATGAAGATTCCATACATTGGCCTGAAGGTTCAAACTGTGTTACTAAACAGACCGTCCGGTAGAAACCATCTTCCGTTTGCTTGACGAATTCGAAGCCAGGCAGATTCCCAACGAAGGGATTCTGCCTGGCTTCGAAGACGCCAACAAATATATAGCAAAGACCAGACTTGCGAGCAAAGCTCACTTAGGTGGGTGGACCGGGATCGATCAGCGTGCTCCGTGCCAACTACTGAGTCTGGTATGGGGACCGATATCCCCAGCAGCAGGACCGTAGACCGCCATTCGCATATCCTACTCGCACACTGCATATTTATCAAATACGACTTCGTATACGAGGTGACTCCAAACGACTAACACCGCGATGTAATTTTGAGTGATAAAAAATAAAAAAAAAATTGAAAAAAAAAGATATCTTAAATGGCCGAAAGAAGCGTACCATGCAAAGTACGCCCCCCTGTCGCGTTAGCACGCCGCAACTTACGAAGTGCAATGTAAGCGCGGCGAGGTCCCAGCTCCTACGACGTGGACGTGCGACTAGGAGTTGGAGCAGGAAACGGATCCTGCTCCCATTAAGGAGCCTCTTAAATTATAAATTGGATACTATTATACAATTGAACAATGAAAATGCATACATTACTTATTTATTTCAATACTATTAACAGGGTTGTAACATTAAAAACAGTACTTAAAATTGAGATTTACAGCTCCATTAGAAAACAGTTACTAAGAATGGATATCTTCTGTTTTCATTTTGACTGATTCTGGTGTTATGGATAAGCGCTTACTTTACTCAGACTGTTTGCAACACATGTGAATTATAAATACGTGTACATCCCACTTCAGTATTCGTAAATGAACGTTAATATCAAATACAATTGAAAAATTCCTTTCAAACAGGTAAGTTTGAAAAATTAATAGATTAAATAATAATTACAATACTTTATGAGTAAAATACATAAACGATAATACACGGTACATTCGCGATTTAAAACGATTACCGTTAAAAGAGTTTAATTTTACCTAAAACACTTTACTTTTATTCATTCCTTGCAATTACTACTTGATCAATATTAATAAGATAATTGAAATAAAATTGTAAGTAATTTGCATTATCAAAAATAGAATAAAGAAAAATTATTTAGCACTCTTAGTGAGTAAAAAAAGAATCACTGGATGTAATGTCACGTTTTTAGTTCAGGCTTTAAGCTTACAGACAGCGTTAATGAATGTTTTATAATGCTTCCTTAATTATTCATCTTACCTTGATAATGAATTATTTCATTTACGCTATCATATCACATTTTTTTGGAGGGAATCTTAAATGTTAAATTTAACGTGTTAAATTGATATTTTTTACAATTCTTATCAGTACATCCGTTCTAATTAGCTCGATTACATTTTTCAAGATATTGTACAGTGAATAATACAACCAAAGTAACAATTTCTTACAAATAAGTTTTAAAAACAATTTCACCGAAACAATGTAGCATAGAAAAATAAATGAATAAGATTAGGAACAAAAATCCCAACTCCACCAAGATGATCTTGAAGTATAAAACTACTGAAAGTCCATCGTAATCGTCTATCAATTCATACTTCATACTATGTAGCCTTTTTCTCTTCAGATCCGGTTATGGTGTACATATCGTCGTTTAATAAATCGCGATTCTTTCGTCTGTACAGAAATAAGGGACTTAAAACATAAAAACTGAAATCTTCTTACGGAGTTCCCCAAGCATTGGGTGAATATTCTTTTCCTGTTGATCTCAACAATATCACTCATGCATGACTCGTGTAAATGCAATTGATATCTGTCGATCTTTGGGCAACGTTGTACTTCAAAGTTTGAATTCTTCATGCTAACTCCCAACCAATTGCCAGTAGGACAATATAGCTCGTTATGAAAATCTGCAACAAATTCAAATGAGATAAGTCACACTGCATATCGAAAATAAACTTTCAAATTTCACTCAGTATTCATCAAAACGTAACCTATGAAAACATACAGGGTATTATTACACTCGAGTCGCATAAAGAGATTGTAGTGATAAAATTGATAAAATGTACGTAGTACTTACTTTAGACAGTACTGATTGCTAAACGGTAACAAGCCGACCCACTCTATTCAAGTTTTGTTTTGATACGAAATGTTGGTGATGCTAAATCCCAAATACTAGAGTTACCAGCTTTACAGACTGCAAGCAATCAACTATCTTCCATTTAGTACAAGTTTCACTGATTGGATGTAATCATCTCTTTCCTTAATAACACACAAAATCGAGTTATTAAAATTAAAGCTTATCGAGATGATGCACATCAACAAGGTTGATCACAAATTAATATAAATCGAAATTGAATTCTTACACTGATTACGTTCATACAGAAGGTCGTCATCTGCATACCATTGGAATTGTTGATCCAGCGTTTGATTATGTAAATCCCAAACAGCCATATAACAATCGGAACAACAGCTGAAGCACACCTAAGAGAACATGCGGGACACATTAAAATCATACTCCCATCGCGCAAAAAGATTGTCCTAATAAAATTAATATCATGTACGCAGTACTTACTTTAGAATCAGTATTGATCGCAGAAGTGTAACAATCTGACGCACTAAGGTCTGCTTTGACACGAAGTGTTGGTGATGCCAAATCCCAAATATTCATGTTACTAGCTTCGCTGCCCAATCAACGTTCTTCTATCTAGCAGAAGTTTGACTGGTTGAATATAATTATCTCTTTTCTATAAAACACACATAACAAAGTCAAAAATATATAAAGCTAATCGACACAATACACATCAAGGATGATCACAAATTAATATAAGATGAAATTTAATTCTAACATTAGCTATGTTCTTTCATCCTCCAACGGTTGTGGCCATTTCATAACTATCAACCTGATTTTTGGTTTCAGTACAAACCTAGGCATAAACATAAGTAATAACGTAGTATTTTAAATAAAATTTTGTTGTGGCAAGAAGCAAGTATACACAGTTTGACTGTTGGAGAGAAAAAGAACGTAGCCATAAAAAACATCAAATTTCTAACTCACCGGACAATTAAGCTGCGAAACTAACGATTTAGATCCAGGCTGACTGCATCAATTTGAACAACATCGGTACACAGAACAACGCTGCTAATCTATTACTAAAGGCTTCTTGCTTGCAAAAGTGAACTTTGACTAGTTGAGCAGTAACGTAAGTCCAATTCTTCATTCATGCGTAAGGATCCAACTTGTATTCGTAAGGTGAAAAGTAATTAAGATCACTAAAACAGTTGAATAAAATATTACTTACATTGAAATTAACATAAAACGCAAGCAAAAATTAGAATCACCATTTTGTTATCCATTATGCGAAGCTACAGTAACGTGTACAACGTTGCATGTCTTTGAACATACGCGATCATGCAATATTAGCTCATTACATCGCCAAAAAAATTCGAAACATGTACACAACACCGTATTTCATTACGTTAAATATTGAATTAATTAATTAAAATACCTTTTTCACTGAATTTTCTAATTCTGAAGACTTGAATTGAAGACTCAAGAGGTACAATGGCGGTGCAAGTAACTGTTAACGGATGCCGATGAAGCTGATGAATCAGAAATGGAGATGATGGCGATGGTCATAGATTATCACATAATGTATATTTCCTAAATTAATAACTAGGTATCAATTTTATAAAATTTACATGCAAAATATAATATAGTCGAAATGAAATGTACTCAAGGCTTAATGTCACAAAACAAATTTCGAAACACGATGACGTAAACCTGTCATCTGCTTATGACGTCACGTTACCTTTTTATTTACTTGTTGTAACGACATTTTTATTTTTATTTTCAACTTTATAGTTGAAAGAAAAATAATTCATAATTTCTCAGAACAACGATTGAAATTTTAAAAACAAACACAATAAAACGATTAAATTTCAGATTATGTAGTACTTATGGGTTACACCGAGTGAGGGCATATTTCCTCTTTTCCAATCGCAATTAATTTATTAATTTATAATCTATCGATACTACCTACGAAATAAACCGAATAACATAACAAATAAGCAATCAATACCACGAGTAATTTTCGGTTTTCCCTAGAAAAAAATCAAGTCCAATATACAAATATCACAAGTGCTTACATTATATCTAACTGTACTGTAATTCAGTTTAAATAAAAACAAGGCTATAAATATAAAAATATTTGTTTTTATTTACCTCGTGCGTTCAGTTGTTTCTCATCGAGTCGACGTTAAAGTTGTATTAAATTTATATAATATGAAATCACTACAAATCGTTGCATTTTCGATGTTTTTATTTACGTTAACACACTCGCGAAATCTTGCAAGAAATACACGCACAATACACGGGCTATGTAAGTACGATGTGTAGAACTGATTCATTGAACGAAAACATTTTTAAAATGTGCTTTATTTCCGAGTAGTGGGCTATTCAAATTGTGGATCATATAACTGCCCACCGTGGAAATGTCAAGATGATTCTGCTGTGATACATGGGTATTGTTGTGGGTGTCCTGGATCGGAACGTGGTGAGAGATCCTGCCAGGAAGGGCTTATATACGGCGACTAATTGATACTTAAGATATCTCACTTAATTCACTGGTCATATTTTCTTCTGTTTTATTGTACTAGACAACGTACCAGTTCCATGTTATCCAGATCTAAAGTGTCCCAGATCACCGGAGCCTCTGTGTTCGGATTATAATTTTATGATGAATTGTTGCTGTACCGGACCGTAACAAATGACCGAAATATTAAAACAACGCATTTTAAAATTAATCGAAATAATATCGCGGTAAAATTTATACATTAGCTTGACGGTTTTTGAAATGTACGATTCAACAAAATAAATAATAAAATACCTACCTATATAGTACCTACTACATAATACAATACACGTAATTTACATGCAAACGTTTATTTTTTTATTTTTATTTATTTTTTTTGATTTCATTAGTCAATGAGCAAAGGTACAAAACTAACCAAGTGAGTTTTTTCATTAACACTCGAGAAATAATAAAATGACATAAAGGTATAAGAAATGGCGCAGTTTCAAGGTGAGAATATATCGAGAGAAAACAAAAAAAAAATAAAATTTGCTTAATCATTGTAAAGCTTTTCTAAAAACGATGATTTTTTTCCTCATTCTTTTTTTTTTTTAACGATATAAAAACAAGAAAAAAAAAGGACAAATACAAGTACAAGTACGGTAGGTACAGTTATAAATAGTTACAATAATAAGGTACACACAAAATCATAGTACATATGTAAAGAATTGGTACATACGACACGATTATCAAGTACACAGGTAGATAAAAGAATCGATCGTTTAAAAATGAACACTAAAGATAATCTGCGAAGGTTTCAAGTTGTGGCGGCGGTATTGGCGTTTGAGGTCGATGTAATTTCGGCCATGGCTGTATCAATGTGCTCATCAAATGGCGCATCGCTTGGTAACGTCGGGTGCTGGTAATTCTTCAGGAAGTGGCATGTACCTGGTATGTTGTGCGGAAATCCTTTCGGTAAACAGGATCGACTTCGGGCTTCGAATGTGAATCCTTCGTTCTGTATAAGGCATCTGTAATGAAATTAATAGGTATTAGCTAGAGGTACAAGTTTGGTTTAATCTGGTCTGGTTGCACTTACTGATATGTGGTCGGACTGATGTTAATTTTCAAAGGCTCGCTGCCGGATTCGAATTTGTTAGCGATGGTTACGTTGTGACCAAACATACAATAACGAGGCATTTTTACGCCGACAACTCCTGCCAATACGGATCCGGTATGTAGGCCGATTCTCATCTGCGAAATAAATAATAGTGATTAAGTATAATATAGCAAGCGCAGCATTCAAGAAGATACAATACATTACAGGAGATTTCAACTTACAAAAACTCTTTAAAACTAAAAAGGATGATTGGACAATAGTATGGAATTATCAAGGCATCCTGGATAGTTAAAAAAGGACACCACGAGCAGCTATACCAAGAACATTTGAAATAGAGAGAGGGTTTCAAACGCAATTCATAAACACACTACTCACTGCTCATCCTTACTTTTGAAAGTTCCTGTTAGAACAGCTCACTTTTTGATACTGCCCACCTGCATAAAATGTACAATAGAATATATTTTGTACATATGCATATCAGCGTTTCTTCCACCAAACTATACCTAAGAGTTTTGAAGTAGAGCAGTGTTTACATATCGCGTGTTTTGACATTGCGTCATCACTTTTAATGAAATTTAAAACATCCAGTTTGTTTTCCGGCAGTTCCTGTTAGAGCAGCTCACTTTTTGATACTGCCCACCTGCATAAAATGTACAATAGAATATATTTTGTACATATGCATATCAGCGTTTCTTCCACCAAACTATACCTAAGAGTTTTGAAGTAGAGCAGTGTTTACATATGGCGTGTTTTGACATTGCGCACACGGTATTAAAATGAATCACGCGGCGCGCATCGTGCATTTAACGCCATGTATATGAGACTTTACACAAATGCTGGATACTATGTTTAACAACTGCAGGGTGTTATGATCAATGAGGTGAGGGCTGCTATAAAAGCAATGAAGAAACGCATGGTACCAAGATCTGAAGGTATACAGGCTGAAATATGGCAGGTCTTTGGAGAAAAAGCAGTCAAGATGGTATGGCATCTAAGCGATGGAATATGGAGGTATAGGAAGTGGCCATCAGAATGGCTGGTCTGTGCTGATTTATATACACAGGAAGGTGATGCGAGAGAATGTTCCAACTGTTGTACAACTGCCCTCATTCCTCACATCAGCAAGGCAATGCTTTGCATCATTAATAACACAACAGGCTGAAGGTGTTTCTACATAAGCAGATACCACCAGAGCAAGGTGATTTCATGCCTCAAAGAGGCACAATGGAACAAATTCTAAATCTGCGTGGAGAAATGCAGAAAATTCAATACACTTGCTGTGATATGCTTCTTACATTGTACTGAAGCCTTTGACTGCAGGAACTGGAATAGACTGTACAAGATTCTAAAAGAAATGAGGTATCATGGCAGTCTCCAATCAAAGTTTGACAATCATCATTGCTATTGCCACATTGTTTGCATCTCCTCAGATCCACAGCAGATGATAGCTTCCTACATCCTGCACTTCTCTTGGTAAGCTGGTAGAATCAGTGTACAGGTGTAGCTCAACACTTAAGAAGTCTAATGGTGACGAACCTAGTAACTGCTGGCAGCGAGTTAATCTTCTTTGTGACACATTCTCCAGCCAAAGTTGGGAGATCATTATTGCTATTGCCACTTTGTCCGCCGCATTCCAGAACAAATTTGTAGGGGAACATTTGAACCATCTTCTCAGATCCACATCTCATGATAGCTTCCTACATCCTGCAGTTCTCTTGCTTTTTAACTCTCAAAAGTTATTTCTGTGGATATGCCCATGATACTGCAACTTGCACGCTTTGATGTTTAATAATTCTCATTCTTCAGACATATGTCTATGTGTTAGTTTGTAACTTTTGTCTTTCCAGGATGTCAGCACCCAGGTTTACTTGCCCAATATCAGCAAAAGTATGATGTAACACCAGACCAGTCTGTCACTTCAGCTCTAATCCAGGTCTTAACAGTCTTTGCTTTTTCAATCTTATTCTTGATCTCTATAAATTGATTAGTTTCTTTCTGGAGCCATGAACTCAGGTACAGGCATTTGCCAACTCAATTTCTTGTTGTTTATTTGGATGCAGTCATTTTCAATTCATAGCGCATCCTTTTTGTGCATGATCATCTATTTCATGTAATACATTATGCGATGGGCAGTAGAGGACTGAAATAAGTTTCAGTTGGTGACTGAAGAATCTTAAATATCAAATATGCAGATGACACTACCCTGGCCATAGCAGATGAAGAAAAGTTGGTGGAGCAAATCAATTGAGTGAAAGCAGTGAGTGAAGAACTGGGACTTTGCATCAACGCTTCAAAGACTAAAGTTATGGTTACAGATCAGGCTGGATGTCTTCCAGAGACTGATGTACTGAAATAATATGAGATGGTTGGCATCTCTAATGGTGGATCTTTGGCAGAAATAATGAGCCGAACTGCACTAGGAAAATCAGCAATGACCAGACTATGGAATGTTACAAAACAGAAGATAACCAGGGAGATGAAGAGGCAGATCAGAACCCTGTTTCCTGTATGCTGCAGAAACGTGGATATTGAAGGAGATGGCAAAATAAAGAGTCAGGGGGGATGCTGAAGATCCCACCACTGGGTAAAAAAACAATCAGTAACAAGTAAACAGAAGATATCCAGGGAGATGAGAAAGAGGCAGATCAGAACCCTGTTTCCTGTATTCTTGTAGGTATGCTGCAGAAACACGGATACTGAAGGAGAGAGTCTGGGGGAACAAGCTGATTGTAGAAGAACTAGAAAAGCCAGTAAGGCTGAGTGTTCCATACGAGAAGCACATCATGGGATATTTCAGAGATAAGGCTAAAATGAATGGCGGAATATAGAAAAGGGCATTCTTTTCATGGTACCTATTTGATTCAAGAGGGTGCCAAAGATGTCCTACCACATGTGCATAACAAAGGTTTGAATGGAATTAGTCGCAACAACAAATAAGAAGGTCCAAGACTGTGAGGAATGGCACACTTGTTAGCAGCAGTAAGGTTGCGACGGCTTACCCATTAATTAATCCATATGCTATAGGATAAAAAAATGATTTCAGGAATTTCAAACCATGCAACACCTTTAGGATCTAAGTTACTATATAACTTAAATAAAAACTAGTTGAACACGCAAAAAAAAAAAAAAAAAACTTTGTACAATAACCACACAGATGCATGAAACGTTGCATAGTTAAAGCATGGAAGGTTTTACTTCTATATTGAAACCACTGCATGCATTCACTTATTAAATTGCCCTTTCAAATTCATATTTGTATGTATAATATTATTTCCAGTAAAAAACGAAAAGTTTATAACATGATCTTACCTCGATTGGTTTGCCATCGTGAGTCTGATGCGTGCTGCACGTTTTGATCATTTTCAACGCCATCCAAGCAATCTGTTGAGCGTGTGTAGAGCTATACTTATGCAATCCGCAAGCAACACAATAAGCATCTCCTATGGTTTCCACCTGCAATAAAAAATCTCATATCAAATAAAGTAATCAAAAACCCGAAAGTGGAGAACAAAAAAAAAAGGCTCCGCGTTTCGATTATATGAGTCTGCAGGAAAACCCGGCAGTACGTAGCTTAATGTGATATTTCAGCGTTTAAATTTTGCCTTATTTTAATATCACGCCTTTTCGTTTTTTAATTTTGTTGTTTGTTTCCCATATAGTTGTTTATTTCATTACAGCTGGAATTTAAAAATTACAAGTCTTGTTTGGAATTAAAAAATTCTCCAATGAAATGAAATTTAACTCCTTGTAGGAATATTTATTTTCTCATAATAGTGCGCGTTAAGAAGAAATGAAATTCGCTATTTAAAGGCTGATTTGAAGCTCCAGAGCAAAGCAAAGTATATACTAACAGCATTTGACCTGGAGTCAAAACCAACTACTCTCAAAAGTTATGGCTAGAACCTGTCCAGAAATGATACAATAGCTCTTTGAACAATATGTAAAAAATAAAAACCTAGAACTCCCGGGACAACCTCACAAAATGATACACCAGACATCCTGAATTATGCAGCACTACCAATATTTGTTTAAAAACTCACAATTTTCATCAACTGAACAAGTTAAAGAAGTGAAAAAACCAAAAAGTATTAGTATCCTAAAACTAAACACCATACTTTGAAAGCCATCTTTTCAAAAATGTAAATTTTAGTCTGCACATTAGTTGAAGAATTGATTCCCATCAAAACTTGTGCAAAGGTTTAAAAGATGAAAAAGCTTTTACGTTATTTTGTCGGCTCAGCATCTCAGCCTCCTCCATCCACTCCATCTTTTTTGAATACGTTCACTCGGGTTTAGCATTATTTTGTACCATTCCGGAGCTTAGATAGGAAAATGGGTGAATCAAATGTCAAATTTCGCCTCATAATCACGTTTTACATTATGAACATGTTTCATGATGGGTGTGTGCTCGTATATGCCTTTTTCTTCTTTAATCTTCTGTATCCTTTGCAATTTGCATCATGCCCAAGCTATAGTATCTTTAATGTACAAATACTTAGGTTGCGTTTGTTGATCCCATTATGCTAACGTAGGTTTTATACGCAAATACAGTACACATGCATCGTATTTCGACTTCCTCCACCAGCCACCATTCAACTTTTATTCACATCACAGTCTATCTCGCACACTTTTATCCATTTATCGAAGGAATTCAGGCAAACGTTTTGTAACGAGCCTTAAAACGAATGTGGGTTAATATTTGATTCGAGTAATGAAAGCAATTTTATGATTATATCCGAAGCCATTTTCTTCTGAGAGTGGATATTTTTCGAATGTGCGTTTGTATACTAAAATCTAATCCTACTTGGAAACGTGTATGCAAGTAACATCTTAAAGTATTTTATTTGCTTATAATTAGAAACTAGGATACTGAAGCCCACTCTGATTTAACTAGTTCACCGAGACCATTTTCAGACAGATCTGATATTTATTTCGATACCACATAACAAGCATTGTGTACACCACATCAAAATCATTCAAATTCTGTTTAGGGTTGATGGCGTTAGATATCGATAATGAAAGTTTTCAGAAAGACCTTTTGAAGTAAATAAGTTGGCTAAACAACCTATCACAGGCAGCAAGAAAAGAACAATTCTGAAGAAGAGCCTTCTAGTCATACAGTGGCAATGAAGAGACTACTTAGATCATCAATAAGACAAGAGAGAGTCAGAGAAGAGCCTTAGAAGTAAACAGGAGAAGAAAAAACTATTCAGGACAAAGGATTGTGAAAGGGGAAGTATGGTTGAATGATACATGTGTTGACTTATAGAGACCTTTTCTAATAAAAATACAAAATTAAAATAAAAAAAAGATCAGACTCTTATACATTGTCACACTACCACTAGCAAGAAGATGACAACTGTCAGAAGCTTACTTCACCAAGAGGCAGCTATTTCAAAGATTGTTAGAATCATGAAGAACAACCAGTAACCTGACAGCAATAATTAGAAGTTCATGACAATGCAGAAAATCGTTTGGAGTAATACCACACCCGAGAATCTGAGATATAAATGGCACACCTACCTTCATAGCATAGTTAGTTGGATACAACCAAAGAAGATGACAATTGTCAGAAGCTTACTTCACCAAGAAGCAGCTATTTCAAAGATTGTTAGAATCATCAAGAACAACCAGTAACCTGACAGCAATAATTAGTAGTTCATGACATTGCAGAAAATTGTTTGAGCAATACCACACCCGAGAATCTGAGATATAAATGGCACACCTACCTTCATAGCATAGTCAGTTGGATACAACCCAGAACTGAGAAAATACCAAAACAGAAAGTAATCCAGTCAAACTCTAAATAGTATCTGTTCCAATTCATAAATATCAATGAATGCAGCCAACATATCATCGTTGTGAAAAACAAAGGGTTTCTGCAAATGTTTACTTGATTTACAGATTTCCAACAACTAGCAAACATCTGCACCAATCCAGATAATTAGTCTCAGAGAGAAGTCCGTTCATGTGTGGTACAGAAAGAAGCAGCCTTTCATGCATTTTCTAGTATTATTTTCCATCTGTGAATAGGATGATGATCAAGACAGATGATATAAAGTTATGGAAGGCCGCATCATCTCAAAAGAGTTCCAGAATCCAGACATAATGTTACCTTCACCATGCAGTCCAGCGGAATATGAGACTTATGTAAGATAGACTAGACTGCAAAGTGAAGAAAGGATGCGATCTAGTACCAGCCACTAGTCTTTCTATCGGACACAGTAAGAAAAATACAATTTTTGAGGAGAACCCACACAGTCAAAACATGAAGGTAACAATAACCTGAAGCCTGCTGAAGGCTGAACCAATATGCAGATATTTGACAGATATCAATGATTATTGAGAACAACCATCAAACAGATCATGAGTATTAGCGGAATGTGCCAAATACTACATAGTTGGGTACACATTTGGACAAGAGAAATAGATGCGATCCAGCCCCTCATAATTGTCTGGTGTTTCAATTTTCTTTATGGAGAGACCAGCTGCACTGTATGGGAATCACATCAACTGCTAAGAAGTTCATTACTCAAATAGGAGCTACAAAAACACCTGTCAACGCATCAAGACATTAGAAGAGGCAAGCAGTAATGAAAATAAGGCCAGAGTTGCAGGAGATACCATCATCCAGACTGAAGAAAATTGGAATTTTTATCGTGTCAGGTAAGAGTTGTTAACTTATATTGATAAATTCTTGTTAGCTCACTAGTAACCTTTCTTATGCCAAATGAAAGCAGTCCATTGAAATTGGGAGGAGAGAGGGTAAGTTATATCATCTGGGACATAAATTTAGGGTTTAAATTCAAAAACATATCCAGTATATCCAGGTTCTAAATTTTTAATTTTTTAATAATATTTGAGGCTTGAGTCTTTGAGCTTATTGTCAATTTTTAAATCGTATCATTCTTATGACTCAAAAACAAAATTATTCATTCTTCACCTGTCATATTTTTTCCCATGATATGCGATTTACATTTTTTCTTTTTCTCATTGTTTAATTGTTGAGAACATCATCATTATCATCATCAGTAAGTCTGTCGCTTATGACCTTATTGCACCTAAAAGAGCATGCCATCTATCATGATCGCATGCCTGTGAAACAGCTTTTACAACAGAACCCATTCGCGCTTGGATGATGCCAGACTGGTCGGAGATATTCCTCTCCCTTTTTTACCAGGAGGTATTACCAAAGAGAATGTCTTTTTCAAGATTTCATACTTCTCTCCTAGCCACATATCTAAAATACCCTAGAATGCGTTTCTTGCAAAAAACTGGCTTCTGTATTTGTGTAGAACATAGATGTCGCAAATTTCTTGTTATAAAAATCAATTTAATTTAAGATGTGTAAAGACCAGTTCTACATGTGTAATAAACTAGTTCTAGATATGGTTGAGGATAGGTTAAGCTGTCGAGTAGAAACTAGATGAATCTAGATGCCTTCAGAACTGAAGACAGGGGTGCCTGGAACCAGTTCTGAACATCTCTAGAAATGTTTCCACATATGTATTGAATCAGATGTAGAGATATCTAGTAAACGTTCTAGATATCTCTGGGCTAGATTTAGATTAATCTGAAGCCAGAGGTGGATATACTTTGGTGGCTTGCTTTTAAACAGGTATACAATTATTTGAGACGAAAACCAGTCCTGGATTTAATTTCTAGAATCATTTCTAGGAAGTATTGTCCAGAACTAGTTCTGCGCCAGTTCTAGAGAGTGTTGCTTAGAACTTCATGGTTCTAGGAAGTGCCACCTAGAACCTGTTCCATGGAGTGTTATCTGGGACTACTTTTAGGGAGTGTCACCCAAAACTAGTTCTATAAAGTGTCTAAAACTCAGTCTATCAGAACCCAGTATGGGAAGTGTCATCTAGAACAAGTTTTAAGAAGCACTGCCTAAAACTAGCTTTAGGGAGCGCTGTCTGGAACCAGTTCTAGGTAGAACTGCATGGAATGAGTTCTAGGAGACATCATTTAAAACTAATTTTAGGAGGTGTTGTCTTGAACCAATTCCAGGAAATACTGTCCAAAATGAGTTCTAGCATAATCTAGAGCTAGTTTTAAAAAGCATTATGTAGAGGCAGTAGCAGGAAGTATTGTTTAGAACTGTACGAAGCCTCATCTAAAATCAGTTCTAGAAAGTGTTGTCTGTGCAGTTATTTAAAGAATATATGGGTATGTAGTATTCTTGTATACTGTGATTAACTGAGTGGAGTTTTCGTTGAAAATACCACCCAGAATGAGTACTAACATCATCTAGAACTACTGTTGAGAAACACTGTCCAGATCCAGTCCCAGGAAGTACTGTCCAGAACCAGCTCCAGGAAATGCTGTCTAGAACCAGTTGTAGGTAGTATTGTTTTGAGCTAGTTCTACAAAGCACTATCCAGAACCAGTTCTAGGAAGCATTGTTTGTGCAGTTATTTAAAGATTATATGGGTATGTAGTATTCTTGTATACAGTGGTTAACTCAGTGGAGTTTTATACTTTTTAAAAAGTACTTAGTTTGTAAAAAGATAAAAATTCGTCGAAAATACCACCCAGAATAAATACTAGCATCTTCTAGAACTAGTGTTAAGAAACACTGTGTAGAACCAGCTCCAGGAAACACTGTCCAGAACCAGTTCTAGGAAGTATTGTTTAGAACTAGTTCTACAAAACACCATCCAGAACCAGTTCTGGGAAGCATTGTCTGTGCAGTTATTTAAAGAATATATGGGTAGGTACTACTCATGTGTACAGTGGTTAGCTCAGTAGAGTTCTATACTTCTTAAATAGTACTTAGTTTTGTAAGAAGACAAAAATTTGTTGGTATTTGAGACATCATAAATGAGTTGACTAAAAAACAGCCGTTTTTTTAGTGATTAATTTG
The DNA here is from genome assembly GCA_900060175.1 of Ferrisia virgata. NCBI lineage: Eukaryota > Metazoa > Arthropoda > Insecta > Hemiptera > Pseudococcidae > Ferrisia > Ferrisia virgata. The sequence goes on from FIZR01006831.1 coordinate 14,629, forward strand.
TAAATTTACAATGAATACACCATTTACCTATAATTCTATTCAATGAACCTTAAAGCTCGAATTCTGTACGGATAATTTGATTAAAAAATAAATACGAATATCCATCGACCTTAGAATAACAAAAAGACATTTTTTGAACCATTACATATATCCTCCCTTAGCCACATGCATATCAAAATATATTCAAATAACCAATTATTTTTTTCAAAAAAAAAAAAAAAATCATTCCGAATTTATGGAAATGAAGAGATATGTACTTTTACAATGCGTCTTTTACTCGAGGAACAGCATACTTCGTTTTGCGTCACGGCGAACGAAAATTTTTTAGATATTCGTGCATATTGAGCTCGAAATGCGATTATATTCTATACTACATTTCTAAAACCTTTCAACTTGACTATATATTTTAGGCATACTTAGTAAGTATCTGTATAATGTACTATACTCGTGATTTAGATCGTATTTTTATCGTAGCTGCGCAGCCAAAGTTTTCTTTTACCTTTTTTTTTTTTTGGGCCAAACTTTTGATAAACGTATTGCTTTAAAGTTATATACCCTGTTTGCGAATGAAAAGAAGTATATTCAGACTCTAGGCAAAGTTGAAATTAAATTTTTTTGCCCGGCAAGTGGCGAATATTTGATATTCTCAGCAGCTTGGTTGTTGGTTGGGGTGCATTTTGGATGTGGATGACTACAGAAAATTAAATTTTACAGAAAGATTTTGATATGTACGATGAGATGAAATTTTCATAATGTCGATGATCATTCATTTCGTATACGTATGTATGAAATTATAAAACTTTTCGAATAACATAACAGCGAATATGGGTCTCGGTACTGACACTAGAGTAGTTAGCTAGGTACCTACCTACAATATGAGAGAGGGTTACAGCAGCTTACAAATGAAAACCCTACACATATTACGTACTCGAAGAGAGCGAAATTGAACAGAGCAGAACAAAGCGAAACGAGTAAAATTCGTCAGTAATTATACGAATAGGCCTACGTGAAAGCTGCATTACAGATGGATTTTATTTTTTCATTCTTGCTACTAATGCTAATCGAATTTATTTTTAATTTTTCGCCAGCAAAGAGTGAGTATTAAACCAGAGAGGGTGAAAACCAATTTGGAGTACGACGGTTGGAGCAATTTTCAACGTGCCAGTGTTGAAAATGACGTAACGCTGCGCTGGAATAATGGTAAATAGTATTTTTTTTCATCTTCATTTTTTTTCATATTTTGTACAATATCCATTAGCTTACTTTAATGAATATTTCTCCCGTTTACTTATTTTTTTCGTTTTTTTTCTCTTTACGCCCACTCGGTTAGTTCTTAAATTATAATTCAAAATTCTCGGAAAATTAACAAAAATTTTTCAACCACGATTGATATGTTTTCGACTCTTTGCCCGTATATCTTGACTGAGAATTTATTGCATCGTTAAAATATATACATATTCTTTTTTTCTTTTTTTTTTTGTTGCTGGTTGTTTTGTTTTAGTTAGTTGAGGTGGGTAGGTATTCAAATTCTCGCTTGCAAAATGTTAACGTTTTATATACGACGCGTTTCTTCTTTTTTATTTTACTCGTTTGTTTTACTCTTCGTATTATTTTATTTTCGACTCTGTATGTTTATATATGTATTTTTTTCATTTTGAATAGGTACGCCAAAAGCCGTATATTTCTTACAATTTCCCCAAAAAGCTGGAAACAATGACAAAATTATTATACATGAGTGAATCGCGAATGAAATTTTATCGTCGTATTAAATTATATAGATTGAAAAACGTGTACGGTAACAGAGATGTAGGTAGGTAGGTAGGTAGGTAAGAGGTACCTATGCATGAAAGTATGTAGGTATCTATTGCGCCGCTACACTATCTACGTACAAGTGAAAAAAAAAAAACTTTTTCAAACTCTTTTGCATATATTGATACGATATACACACATCGAAAAAAGGTAATCTTATCGTAAAATAAAAAGGGCGACCGAGGTGGTTTTATTTGTGTTTTTATACGCGAACGAGATTTTAGTCGAATACTTTTTCTCGCATATTGATCAAATAAATTTTAAAGCTTTTCCCGAGCATACGTACGAGGTTTTCTTTTCTACTTTTTACCCGGCACCGTTTATAAAAAGATACACGAAAAAAGTACGTTTGGTACATATATAAAAGAAGGAATGAAAAATTTTTCGAAAATACTGACGGTCGATTTATGGCGGTTAATCTCGCTCACTTGAATCTATTCTCGATTTAACAGTCTTCTTTTTTCAATAAAATTGCCTTTTAGCTTTTGTAAATCAAATATCAGATTCGGTCTGAAATTTTACGCAATGAAAAAACCAAGCTTTCGATACATCTTGATCCGGATGCAGATTAAACTGTACTTTGGATGCCTGTAATCTGCACGTTGAACTGGTTCTACAACATTGCAGCAAATTTGAACCAGTTTTCATACCAATCAAAAACCCTTGACATTGGTTTATTGTTTTTCAAGTATAAACATGCATATAAACCAGTTATAAACACTTTTACAACCAATTACCATGTTTTTTGTCCTCACGTCGAACTGGTTTTATAACATTGCAACATATTCGAACCAGTTTTCATACCAATTTAATACGTTTGACATTCATTTATTGCACTTGAAACCGATTTTTCATGTATAAACATGTATATAGACCAGTTATGAATACTTCTAGAACCAGTTACTATGTTTGCAGTCTGTACATTGAACTAGTTCCACAACATTGCAGCATATTCGAAACAGTTTTCATACCCATTTAAAACCGCTGGTATTGGTTTATTGTACTTTAAACCGTGTTTTCAAGTATAAACATGCATATAAACCAGTTATAAACACTTTTACAACCAATTACCATGTTTTTTGTCCTCACGTCGAACTGGTTCTATAACATTGCAACATATTCGAACCAGTTTTCATACCAATTTAATACGTTTGACATTCGTTGATTGCACTTAAAACCGATTTTTCATGTATAAACATGTATATAGACCAGTTATGAATACTTCTAGAACCAGTTACTATGTTTGCAGTCTGCACGTTGAACTAGTTCTACAACACTGCAGCATATTCGAAACAGTTTTCATACCCATTTAAAACCGCTGGCATTGGTTTATTGTACTTGAAATCGGTTCTTCAAATATAAACATGCATACAAACCAGTTATAAACATTTTTAGAACCAGTTACCATATTTGTTGTCTGCAGGCGGAACTGGTTCTACAACATTGTAGCATATTCAAACCAGTTTTCATACCAATTTAATACTTCTGACATTGATTTATCGCACTTGAAACCGGATTTTCAAGTATAAACACGCATACAAACCGGTTATGAACACTTATAGAACCAGATATCAACATAATTTTCAAACAGTGCCTGAATCTAAAATGAAACTAGTTTCATAAATCGTTTTAACAAGTAAAATTCGTCTTGGAACCAGTTTTTTTAGACAGCTGTAGTTTTAACAACAATTTCAATATTAAACTAGTTATCTAGTCTCCTAAACCAGTTTCCAAACTGTCTGCGTTATTTTCTTCAGGTTTAAACCCGGTTTTAAAATTTTATAAACCTGTTTCGAAATTTGTTTTCAAATTTCATTAATCAGTTTCGAAATCTCATTAACCGGTTTCCAAATATCATACATGTTTCAAGTATTGTGAACTAGTTTCCAATGCGTTGAACTGGTTTCATATCTGAATATTAAACCAGTTTTAGAACTTACTATAAGTTTTTTTTTGGCACTAGATCTCTATGGGTTAAATATGGGCACCAGTTGCAGAAGTTTGTATTGAACCGGTTCTCAATTTCAAACGTAGGTTTATTTAACTGGTTCTTCAACTCTGCCACCCAACTATGAGCAACCTTTTTCTTTAACCAAATTCCCAGTCTATTTTGATTTTTCAAAACAAATCTTGAATCAGATGAAAATTTGCTGGTTGATCAACAAATCCAAATCCAGAAACAATTCTACTATCGGTTTAGAAGTTCTATCCTGAGATATTCCTTATTTATTCTCTCAATACAAATCAAACTTTTAATTCCTTTTCAAATTTTGCGAACATGTTTTGAAACCTAATGAATCAATAATATGTCCATTTTGAATTTTCTCCGAGCTCGGTGCTCGATCGTTATCAATGTTTACTTTAAATGGTGTTAAATTTATATCAAAATGGAACAACAGTTCAATAGGTAACCAATCTGTAGGTACTCGAAGAACACTAAATCAAGACGTAATTTTCATTCTATTTCTATGCGGAAACATTTCGCATGGAATTCTTGATACTTCAAAATGCTAACTTTCCCTCTTTCTATCCATACCTCTTATTCATTAATTATAAAGAATTAGATAGATGATTTACTCCTGACATCGAGGGTAAGTACTACTCACAAGACTGTAAAGCAGTTAATTACGACAGAATTTATAGACCACTACCATCCAATTGGGATATCTTATTAGTAGGCCAACTCATCACCGCAACGTTCAATTACAAATTATCACGACTCGTTTGGAACACGAACATAACAATTGAACCAGCAGAAATATAGAGGCAACGTTTTACCGACGAAAAGTTACGCCACCATTTTCCCTTGAGAGTTTAGAAGTGGAACTAGCAAATCCAGCTACATGCGAAACATCCAATCTCAGCCCATGTAACTTTTCAACAATCGAAACCACAAAAGTCGCGAAGAGGGAATTGCTCGCGCGTAGTGCGCTACTTATCGATAGTACATTAAGAACCTACTCACTTTGTAAACATCCAATTGTCCGCAAAACGCGTCGAATTTCGTGTACAAATTCTGCAACATGTTGACTACCATGAAAGGCGTAGCTGTGCTGCAAATTGAAGTGAAACCGACGATATCGCTGAATAGCATAGTTACCTCTTCGTGCGTCTTCGCTTCTATACTTTCACCTGCAAAGAAGAAAACTCCAACACATTAGCCACGTTGAAATATAGAAAAATTTCATCTATCGCGTTTGTAACGTAACTAAATTCTATAAAAAGGTATCAAACGCCGCTCCGCATTGTTGATTGTTGCATAGACCTTTTCGCAGTCGAGTTGTGTCTTTAGTCACACCGTATAGTCGAGAACAATGAGCCTTTTAAACTGCCTATGTATTGAATCGATTGCCTCCATCATAATTATATATATTATATATTACCTTTGTTGATACATTTTGTCCTTCGGGTCCGCACAATCTCCTCCCTTTACGCCTACGTTTTGCCATAGATACACTTTATAAAAGGTTTCCGTTCATCGTATACAATAATTTCCTGCACGTTACCTCTTTCTCTCTCTATGTATATATACTTCATTGCTAGTTTCTATTCCATATTCCAATTCTATGTGTTGTTTTGGATCACTTTGTGCTCCCATAAATTTAGTATGTTATTATACTTGGTATATGCACTGTACAAAAGGCGAACGGTGTTACTAAAAAGCAATTGTTTAGATAGTGTTTTCTCGCTGTTTGAGCAATTATTTTAAACAGTCGCAAATCTGTCATGTATTTGTGCAATGCACATACAGGCGAGAATTTGCCCGAGTGTGTACGCTATCATAATTTTGATAGGTAATACAAACAAACCATCACTTAATTACACATACAAGAACTCCTATTTACATAGACCAGACAAACTTAGATGCAGCTCTGGATAGCCATGGTTCGGATTAATCTAGAGCCAGCTCTAGACATCTCTTGAGCCTGGTTTAGGACCATTCTGAAGTTATCTGAGTCTAGAATCAGCCTTGTAAGACCATCTAGAACTAGTCTTTGAGAATCTGTGGGTTCTATACATGTCCGGTCCTGTCTCCAGTCATCTCCAGATCATATCCTGCACAGGTCTAGGGTAGGCTCTAAATGCCTTCAGGTTGGTTCTGGATGAAACTCGAACCAGTTCCAGACAAGTCGAGAGTTCTGTCTAGATATTTCCGGACCAAGTTCTGAAGATGGGTGGAACTAGAGCCAGGTCTAGAAAGTTTAAAATCAGTTCCAGAATATCAAGACTCGCTAGATTTAGAACGCATAAGCCATCTAGAACCAGTTCTAGAACACTTTGGATAGTCTAGAATCTGTTCTAGATCACTTGGACAGGCTAGAGCAAGTTCTTGATTATCTAGAACCATGCCTAGAGAGCATGTAGATTGTCCTGCACTGGGTTTAGAACATCTAGAATAGGGTCCAGACTATGTAGTACCAGTTCTAAAACGCCTAGAACCTAATCTAGAACAAGTTCCAAAAAGCCTAAATTGTCTGTAACCAGCTGTAAAGCATCTAGACACGCTGAAACAAGTTCTAGATTATCTAAAACAATGTCTAGAGCAACCAGACTGTCTAAAACTGGATCTAGAACATCTGGAATTAGCTCTAGAACATCTAGACTGTCTAGAACTTATTTTAGAGTATTTAAAAAGGTTAGAACACGTTGTAGATTATCTATAACCATGCCTAGAGCATCCAAGTGATTCTCAACTGGGTTTAGAACATCTAGAACAGGGTCTTTAGACCATTTTAGCCCAGGTCGATTTCATAATCATTAGTTTAATGGTAGTATATACTTCTCATCCTGAATAAACCATTAGGTACCAGGTGAGGAAAGTAAGTTGTATAATCTAAGATTGAACTAAATATTACCAATAAACGCACCTCACCCAGCTAAGCTTGTGAATGAGGCGAGCCGGAAAAAAAATTAGTTCTAAAACGCCTAGAACCTCATGTAGAACAAGTTCTAAAAAGCCTGCAATGTCTGTAACCAGTTTCGGAGCATCTAGACATGCTGGGACAGGTTCTAGGTTATCTAGAACAATGTCTAGAGCAACCAGGCAATCTAAAACCGGGTCTAGAAAATCTGGAATCAGCTCTAGACCATCTAGATGGTCTAGAACTTGTCTTAGAGCATCCAGACGTTTTAGAACTCAGTCTAGAATATTTAGACTATCTAAAACCAGTTATAGAAAATGTAGAATGTCTAGAACCCATTCTAGATGATCTGCAGACTATGTTTGTAATGAGTCTAGATCTAGCTGTACACATATGTGGGCCTTGTTTCAGGCCTGTTTATAGCTGGCACCTGATGCAGCTGGACCCAGTTCTGGGTTGATTCCAAACTAGATTACAGGGTGGTCCAGAGATGATCATGAGAATTTCTGGAGGTAGTTTTTAGCTATGCTAGAAATAATTCGCCACCAGTTCAGAGTTTATACTTGAACCATGAAAACTAGTATAGGCTCGTCGTTTTGTTTCTCACTTTAGTTGTCTATAGCTAGATGGTTCAAGTCCAAATTCTACTTCCGTTCGAAAAATTGACGATAAAACTGATGTGTGGTATCTATGCTTATCAAACATCGCTAAAGTAGTACACGATAAAAAGATCGAGGTAATGTAATTAATCAATTTCAGTGATTTTAAAACCACAATTAATACATGATCTTATACTGTGGTCGAATTGTACAACCATTAAAATTACGTGAATGGTTCCAATACAGTATGTTGCCGATATTGTTATTAATTTTGAGTGTCACTGTGATTATATCAAGGTCAGAAAAAGGTAATTCAGAACCTAACTCATCTGAATATGTACAAAATTACTTTGATTTTCCCTTCGGATAAAAACAATCATAAATATTCATTCTCACACAGCTCTACTTCTGGATCTGAAATATGGTGATTTTGAAGAACTCGAACAAGACCCAAATGCAGAATATTCTCGTCTTTTGACTGCTTGCCCAGCTTCAACTCGACAAGAAAAAGAATTCGACGAAAATGTCTCTTTTAGCGGGAATAGTTTATTTTCCCGTGAACTTTATCCGAAAAAAATAAGCGTGAGGAATATCCAGATGGATGTTTGTAATCGGCCATTTAAGCCAGCCATGATTTACAATTCGGCAGAAGATAAATACGAAATCGGTTACGAGGTTAGAATGATAGTTTAATTTAATATAATATTTGAAAATGTTGGTTGCTTTGACGAATGAATTTTATAGCATTTTTGTTATTTTATTTTCAGATTTATTACAACGATAGGAGAGAAATCGGATTTGATTTATGGAACGACTCGTGTTATCGTAATTATAAATCGGTAGGTTAATAGTTTATCGTAGATAGGTAGTTTAGAATTAAATAGATAGTAAAAATTCTCTGCTATTCAATATAAAATTCACCGAAATCATTAGAAATGTTTCATTGCAGGTGAAAAATATTAATAATCTGTCCCAATATAAAATAATAGATCAAAAAATTCCCCTACCCGATTTTGTAATCAAATATGAAAGCAGTTCGGAAGAAGTGAAATTTAATTTAACCAAAGAAGATGGATCTCGAACATTGGTATTGTACCCTTCTACGAAATTAAATGCTTATTAATTAGCTACATATCAGAAAAACCAACCGATTATGATTTTTCGTGTTTATTAATTTTTCTAGAGATTTTTCTGGAAGCACGTATTAGATATTATATCCTCCGCTGGATATAATAAACGAACGTTAATTTTTCCTAGCGAACCACCTTTTGTTCACAGTCAACCAGAAAACTGTCACGGTTACGAATTAAATTTAGAAAACGATAACGTGATATACTCCGAAGTAAGTGAAAAATCGCCAAGTTTGCAATGAAAGTATTATACATATATTTCAAATTACACCCTTTTACGTTTCAGAAAAATCAAGAAATATACCTGAAAGATATTCTTATAGAGCCATCTTTATCGGAAACTACACCAGAAACCCAACAAGTTGAAAATGGGTAAATAATTAATCATTGTTTTCTTTGATATTACGACAAATAAAATCAGCCTCATTAAAGTCTTCACCAAAGCACCCGATAGCCTTACTTAAAGTGTAGATTGAAATAGCTCTCGATTGATTTCAGAAGCATACCAAAAGTAACATGTGGACAAGCTTACGGTTGTCTGGAAAATTCACAGATAATACCATTACAGTATTTCGAAAAGCATGCCGAAAGAATAGCCAGTTGTTCGCACATCAACATGATTCCAGTTTGGAAAACCATCGCAGATGGGCAACTGAAAAAAGTTGATTTGTTCACAATGGCAGTAGATCTGGTAATAATTATCATCTTTCATATGCACCGTGGATGGGTACCAGGTAATCTATTTGGTAAAAATATCCGAATACATTATTTTTTTTAAATAATTTCCAGGACTTGGGCGTAGAAAAAATTTTCGGCGTTAGTGGCATATTAAAGATGAAGAAAACAACCCATACGTCCAGCGAACCTCAAGAGATTTACTTATCAGATCCGGAAAACAGTAAAATCATTCCTGTTCCGAATATTATTTATAGAATTATCGAATACGTACGACTTCGTCGACTAGAAGACGACGCAAAACCTAGCCAATGGGAAAGATATAGGTACGCTGCTGCCATAATAATCCATAATAATCCTGCTCCTATATCGGATGATGAGAGACTCTGTGCAAAGGAATCTATTCTTTCGGGATGGGATAAAATCTGCAATGAAGATCCCACAATTGGAGTGACTTACGTTTGCCCTGTCACAATCGAGTTGAATGAGAAATTATCAGCGTACGAGAATTTCACATCGTCGGCAATATTGCAACCTTTGAATCTGAACGCGGTTCCTTGCTCTTACAATGTTACCCACTATGATCCAACTGATCGAATAGATTATCAAGATCACATCGATGATGTTGATAGAAATTATGAAACTTTGTTGGTGAATGAAATGGAACCAGAAGATCAGTATTTGGTATAAAATAAACACACGAAATTATTTCAAACCTTTTAAAAAAAATATAAATGTTCGTATTTCTCATTTACGAATATCGAAGAAATAAAGCTGCAACGCTGCAGGAATCAAGTCGAAGGCGCGAGGGGAGTAGTTTTGATACGAGGAGGCAGGCTTTAGTCTTATCGTATCAATTTATATAAACGAAAATCATCAATCAAACATACTCAACATATCAATGATATTCGTTGATTAATTCGAATCAACGATAACGCAAATACGAGTATTCGAGATAAATATCAAATATCAAAATACAGTTGAAAAGAACTAAATCGCTTTAAAAATCAAAATTAAAACATTTAAAGTTAGTAAATTCCAAGTTTTTTCAAAATCAACTGCAGTCGAACTCCTATGAACGATATTCTTCTTCGCACAACGAGTAAACTTATAATGCTTTCGATATCACTCATACTAAGCATCGCCATATCAGTATCGAAATCAGAAAAAGGTAATTTCAAAAACCCTAACAATAAACATATCCTCTCAGCTGATGACCAATTCATTCATTTTGACAGCTTTGATTTCACGGCCATCTACGAATGGTTTGAAAGACTTGCTAGATTATCGTGATAGAAAACTGGATTTCCGCATTATAACCGCTTGCCCAGCGACCACAACTGAAGAGAAAATATTCGACGAAAAAGTCTCTCTCAGTGGGAGTAGTGTATTTTCACGCCAACTTTACATGAAGGGAGAATACGTGAAAAATATCCAGAAAGATATTTGTGATCGAGCATTTAAACCCGTCATGCTCTACAATTACAAATATGGCGAATATGAAATTGGGTATGAGGTTAGAGCTTTCCTTGTACTTTCTCTCTTTTAGGTGTACCTAGTCTACCTACGTTACTTCTTCTCAAAAAATAAATAAATACGTTGAAAATAATTTATAGTGATACGTTTCTAATTAACTGACAAGACATTAATGTTATAAGGAGATATTTATTTCTCACTTTTGATAACGTTAATGTCATTGTAGTTGGATAAAAGCGTTCAATTGACCAAAATTATTTTACAGCTTATTTATTTTCTTCATTTTCCAATATCGTTGCATCTGTATTTTAGTACCCCATCTGAAGATATCATCGATTTTGAATTTTAACTTTCCCCCCTTCGGACCCGTGTGGGATATAAAGTCAAATTAATATCAGATTCAAAATTACAAGGTCAAATTACCTATACTTCGATACCTCACTCGAAAATTTTGTCAACTTTTGATTTTGAACCTCCCCCCCCCCGTTCTGGAGTCTCTATGGGATTTAAAGTCTAATCGATACCAAATTCAGAATCACAAGGTCCAATTACCTATATTTCGATACCTCACTCGAAAATTTTGTCAACTTTTGATTTGCCCTCCCCCCTCCCCCTGCTCTGAAGTCCTTACGGGATTTAAAGTCTAATCGATACCAAATTCAGAATCACAAGGTCAAATTACCTATATTTCGATACATCACTCGAAAATTTTGTCAACTTTTGATTTGCCCTCCCCCCGCCCCCTGTTCTGAAGTCCCTATGGGATTTAAAGTCCAATTGATACCGAATTCAGAATCACAAGGTTAAATTACCTGTATTTCGAACGTCACTTGAAAATGTTGATAATTTTTTATCTATATCCTCCTCCGGCGATGACCCCCCCATGTTATTCAAAGTCGAATTAATAAAGGATTCAGAATCACAAGGTCCATTCACCTACAATTCGATACCCCATTTGAAATTATTGAGAATTTCAAATTTTACAGAATCCCAAAATAAGATTACTCAAATTTCGATACCCTACTTGAAAATATTGACAATTTTAAATTTACCCCCTCTCCCCTTGACCCCAATAGGATTCAAAGTTGAATTCATACCGGATTCAGAATCAAAAGATTAAATCATCATTAGAAAATATTAACAAATTTAGAATTTTCCCCTCCTTTTCTGTATTTTGAAGTCCTTATGAGATTTGAGGTCCGAACGATGCGAAAAGTGGATTCTTCACCTTCAAAAATACTCATATACTAAACTTCAAAACTTTGACTGGCCGATTTCTTTTCAAAAAGTTACATCTTGACATGTCGTTAAACATTACACTAGCGCCCCTGGTGTTCTAATTGGTACCACAGCTAAAACGAACATAATCCAACTGTTGACGGTTTGGATCTGTAAACACTAGACTATTAACAGTGGATGGTCAACAGTAGACCATCAACAATTGACCATCAATAATGTACCACTATTCTGCTCCTTCAAATCAAAAGACCGGTAACCTTACATACTCGCATTCTGTTACAGTTGCAGCATTACTCTCATTAGGCAACATGTTACAATCCTGCATCAGTGCAACTAGTATATATAGCAAATTCACAAATGCATTTTTTTTCAGCTGTACTATGCAGATGATGAACAAGTGAACTTTTACCATTGGAATCATACCAATTATCAATTGTACCGATTGGTAATAATCTGCCAGTTGCTAAAACTTTGTATGTACTTGTACGACATAATGTAAATTTCATTTTAGGTAAAATATATACAAAATACGACTCGACATGAAATATTAGATCAAACAATTCCGCCGAAAGATTTTGTAATAAGGTATGAATTTGAAAATAAAATGAAATTCAATTTCACCAATGGATCTCCAACATTAGTAAGTATAATTATAAATATATTTGATTAATTTCCGACAAAAAAATTATAGAAAGGACATTCTCTTCGCCGCAGGTATTTTATTGGTTGAAAGTTCTCAATATAAAAGAATCTTCAGGGCATAATAAACACATACCAGCTTTCGTAGACGGACCTCATCTCAGTCAACATTTGCCAAACAATTGCCAAGGATACGCTCCACATGTATCAGATGAAAACATGTACTCGGAAGTAAGTTAAAAATTTATGAATCTAATACCTACGATGCTTAAACTGCCGATCACTTTTTAGATAAATCAAAAAATTTATTTGAAAGATATCCTCATAGAACCGTCAAAATTTGAAGTAAAACCTCAAAAAGTCAAATCATCGAAATCAACAATGGAAAAATACGAAAATAGGTACAGAATATTTTTTTCACGTGTCTAGAATAAAATCTACATTAAAACGATAATCTATAGAATAAACCGGTTTCAGGGAAGTGTCACAAGACATACAATATTGTGGACAAGCTTATGGATGCTTGAAAAACTCGCAAATCATACCATTGCAGTATTTTGGCACATTTGCCGAAAGAGTTGCCAGTTGCTCGCATATGAATATGATTCCAGTTTGGAAAACTATAGCAAATGGACAGTTGATAAAAGTCGATTACTTTTTGATGGCATTGCACGTTGTAAGGAATACAATAAAATAAATAAATATATCATTAAAGTAAAATGATACAGGTTCGCGCGCTTGAATTAATTTATTACAGATCCTATGGCCTCAAAAGGTATTCGGTGTAAGCGACGTATTGAAAAGGAAAAAAATAACCAATCCAAACGAAGCCGAAGAAATATATTTATCAGACTCCGAACACCGTAGAGTGATCCCTGTTCCAAAAATAATATACAGAATTGTCGAACATATACGAACTCGTCGCCTTAGCGATGATTTATCCAACGAGATATACAGATATGCTGCGGCCATTATAATTCATAACTATCCCGCTCCGGTTCCGGAAGGTGAAAGATTATGTTCAAAAAAATCGATTCTTTCGGGCTGGGATAAAATCAGCAACGAAGATCCAGCAACTGGAGTAACTTATGTGTGCCCTGTTACGGTAGAGTTGAACGATAAATTGGGAGCGTATGATAATCTCACTTCGAAAACATTCGAGCCTTTGCAATTGGACGCTGTTCCTTTTTCTTACAACGAACATCGGTACGATCCAGATGATCGAGTTGTTTATCGTGATCAGAGAGAGCAACTTTATAATCATTTTGAAAGCATGTACAATAATATGGGCTAATGACAATAAATTTATGCATCAAAACTGATCGCAGGGCTGAATTTACAAAAATCTTCGACAACTTTTCCGGCTGAAAAGCGTACATGAAAATTTCAAACACAGTTTTCAACATGAAATTTCAGGGAAGCAATCTGAGAAAATTCTATGCTAAAAAAAATTCGTAAAAATATAGAAAACTGATCAAAAATCACGAACAAATTTTGAACATTAGGTGAAGGTATGCCAAAAATATTCAAAATTATTTAAAATCTGATGAAAACTCGACAAAAATCATAAAATCAACTGGGGTCAAGGTGAACTAATTTTTCTTGGCATTTCAACTTGAAATCTTGAAATCAATTCAGTGTCAAACTCAACTTTTGACGAGTCAATGGATGAAGACATTTTAACTCAAAATCATAAAATTTATTTAAGGTCAAGGTCCACTGTTTTGACGAGTCAACTTCAAACATCTCTAATTTTCCTCAACATTTCAACTTGAAATCATAAAATCAATCTTTCATAAAATAAGTCCACTAATATCACATTTCTTAATTTTTCTCAACATTTCAGCTTAAAATCATAAAATCAATCCTTTATAAAATAAGTTCATTGATGTATTTCCAGAACATAAAAATCTGTCCAGTGATGTCAGTCCAATGGTGACATCACACTGTTGATGGTCCACTAATAACATCCCTAATTTTCCTTGAAAATTTCAGCTTAAAATCATAAAATCAATCGGGATCGAAGGTCAATCAATTTTTCTCGACATTTCGATTTGAAAACTTAAAATCGATTTAGGGTCAAGGTCAACTGTTGGCGGGGTCAACGGATGATGACATTTCAACTCAAAATCATAACATTTATTCACGGTCAAAAATCAATCCTTCATAAAATAAGTCCACTGATGTCATTCCGGGCCATAACAATCTGTCCACTGATGTCAGTTTAATGATGACGTCAAACTGTTGATGGTCCTGTAATATCATCTAAGGAGGACATCTTTCGATGTTGATATAGGAATTTGGTCAACAGATTGATAAAAATGAGTTAAAAATGCAGGGCCTCAAAATTTCGAAAAAAAATTGGTAAAAGTAGCTAAAAATGGTTTCGTCAAAATCGACCAAAAATTGTTCAGAGTCATTGAAAATTGGGAGAAAAATTGACTAAAATGAGTTGACAATTCATTTCATTTTTCAAAAATTACAAAGAAAATATTGAAAAATAGGTAATAACGAAATACGGCTGAAAATCATTGAAAACTGAGTGACAATTTGAAAAAAAATATTGAAAACTGCCAAAAAGTGTTCGAAAATCACAAAAAATTAGGACAAAATTCAACAAAACTCGTTAAAATTGGAGCAAAAAATTGACAAATGGATAAAAAATGCCAAAAATTGATCAAATATTACGAAAAAATACGTCTGTGAGCTTTGAGTGAAAAATTGACAAAAATGAGTTTAAAAATGCACAAATTGATCAAAAATGATGAAAAATTGTAGAACAATGACCAAAGGTAAAAAAAGGCAAAAATTTATTTAAAAAAATCATTAAAAACCATTGAAAACTGAATGAAATTTTGGCGAAAAAGAGTAAAAAACTTGTAAATTATTAGACATAATGAAGAAATTGGCCAAAATTAACTAAAAGTCGTTAAAAATCATTGAAAATTAAATGAAAATTTTAACAAAAAAAAAGGTGAAAAGTGCTTAAAATTTATCAAAAATCATGAAAAAATGTTCAAGATTAGGTAAAATTCTGACTAAAATGGGTTTGAAATGCGGAGTTTTTTTTTGTAATTTTTGATTAATTTTTTGCATTTTTCACTTGTTTTGTCAATTTTTATGTAATTTCCTTTAATTTTTAATGATTTTAACCGTTTTTCTTTTTTTTTTCATATTTTAGGCAATTTTTAAAATGATTTTTGATTAATTTTCTGCATTTTAAACCAATATTTGTCATGTTTTATCCCAATTTTCAATCATTTTTAGCAATTTTTTGTAAATATTCACCTTTTTTAGTCAATTTTTTATCCAATTTTCGATGATTTTCAATGATTTTTTTCATATTTTGAAACAATTTTTACATGTTTTTCTACATTTCTTCGTGATTTTTGACCAACTGATCGAATTTTTAAACCAATTTTTGTAAAATTTTTACCCAATTTTCAATATCTTTCAAGATTTTTTCCCCCGTTTTAGGTCAATATTTACCTTATTTTCAACAATTTTTTGTGGTTTTTAATTAATGTTCTGCATTTTTTACCCATTTTTGTCAATTTTCTGATTTTTATCAAATTTTTACCCAATTTTTAATGATTTTCAAACATTTTTTATGTCATTTTTCGCTTATTTTTAATATTATTTCGCTATTTTTGATCAATCATCAATATTTTTTTTTTCGATTATTGCTCAAATTTCGATGACTTTATTTGATTTTTGTCATATTTTAGGTCAATTTTCGCCTCACATTCAACACTCTTTACTATTGACTTATTTTTTTGTAATTTGTGATCAATTTTTGGGACTAATAACCCTTTTTTTGGTCAAATTTTCACCCAATTTGCAGTAATTCATAACCACTTTTGGCACTTTTCACTTCTTTTTTAATCAAATTTCAACAATTTTTGATCAATTTTGACCCATTTTTCAACATTTTTTTTCGTAATTTTTGATCAATTTCGTGTAATTTATACACATTTTCGTAAATTTTTTACCCAATTTTCAATGATTTTTGATTAATTTGTTCAACTTTTCACCCTTTTTTATCAAAGTTTCACGATTTTTGGTAAATCTTGACCCATTTTTTCGTGATTTTTAATCAATTTTTGGGACTTTTTTCTCTTTTTAGAGAAATTTTCACTCAATTTTCAATGACTTTTAATCATTTTCATTCAATTTTTTACCTAATTCTCAACATTTTTTCACAATTATTGACTAATTTCATCCATTTGTTGCGAATTTTTATCAATTTTATTAGGTGATTTTTAAAGATACGAATTTTTGAAGTTTGGGTACTCTTATCATGCGCATTGTGTTTCTTTTTTGAAGTAGTTTGAGCTTCTAAACACGAATCTGTATAGCTAGTTTTTTGTGTGATAGTTTTGTAAGTGAATAAAGCAAGATTTCCAATTCTTAGCTTCGGTTTTTACGTATCTCAAATTATATAGAAATTACGACATATGAACGATGATCGTGAAACAAATAAGGTACATACATTGGCTCACCTCAAATTTACATAATTTGATAAAATGTAATGGCCAAATTATGCTTTGAAAAATCAGGCTTAAAAAAAAAGTCCAACTCTGCTTTCTTTTCAACACAAATTTTTACAAACTTCATACATGGTATTTACCATGTACCTACTTTCTTTCCCAAGTATTTTAAACGTAGCTTGTAAACAATCATTTTAAAAACGCCCATCTACGAGTAGGTAGACACTTTTCTTGATTATCGCGCCGAAAAGGTAGGAGAAGAAAAAAAGAAAACACAAAATGAAACTTCGTCAGCTCACTTACCCAACCACAGACGTTTAGCGATATCCGGCGGAAATATCATGTGCAAAAGGCTGACATTTTTCTCTCGTTCTTTATCCACAGCTTGATTAGCTTCTTCTATGGAACTTCTCAGTTTATCCATTCGTCGTCTTAATCCATCCTGCGTAATAAAAGCGAAGAAAAAATTAACTCTTTGCGACATAAATGTATCTGTACCTGTGTTTTATACCAGCACGTACTATACACCTAACACGAAAATATCTTTATACGATATATCATCTTATATTATCCTACAGTGTAGGTAGCTACCAACCAACCTACCTATACATGTAGTATATAGTAATGTATAAGTTATATAGAAAAGCTCGTTTTTTTTTTTATTTTCGAACAGTGGCGACAACAACGACGGCGAGAACGTACGTTGTAGTATATTTGGCTGGAAGCCATTTCCTATCTGAAGACCAAAATCATTTCGACAAACTTTTATTCCTTTATGATGAAAATTTTCCGATTCACTTAACCGTACCGTACGCACGTGCATCTACATACTTACTACCTAGCACCTCCACCCACACCTACATCTACTCCGTGTATAGACATAAATGTAAGTTGTAAGCGTGTATTTGTGTGTAGATTTTGTGTACTGTGTAGACCAGCGAACGTCGTAAAGGAAAAATCGAATATACCGTATGGCTTTCCTTATTCTCGTCTCTGCGTGTATTTTGGGTCCATTCAATGCGGTTATGCTGTTCGCCATTTCACCTTTTATATAATATACGAGTAGCTATATACATATATATAGCGAATATAACGTTTGGCAATTCTATTACTCGACCACAAAACACAATTTCCTTTTTAATTCCATCATCGTATAATATACACATACCACGCTGTCTGTATACGTTCATCTGTGTTATGCAGCAGTAGGTAGAATAGATACCTATACAAGAGCCTACAGCAAAAATACGTACCGCCATATTATCTCTCGTGTAACACAACACACATCCGAATAGTTAATTTAAAGTAACATCAAAGAGACCAATGTATCCAAAAAACCACCACATAACTACCATCAGCTATTATCCAGCAGCATCAGAAAAAAACAAACCTTATACCGTGCACATGCCGGCATAGTTATTATTCTAAAACTCTACAATCTCATCTCTCTTCAGTCCGCATCATAATGTTAAAGCACACGCCATCGATTAACTGCTAAATGTTTAAATCCGCTTTGAGCAAAGTTTAAATTACTAAGATAATGGCGGAAATTCGTTCGCCGAAAATAATTTCCTAGCATTTATAAACATAACCAGTCCACCAAATGAAACTGAAACTTTACAATAAAACTTCGGCAGCGGTTTTTGCCCATTTCCTCATCCACCTACTCGTACCACTCCATTCTGCGAATACCAACTGAATACCAACGTACGGCGAAGAAAATATGTGCTTTTTCATTGCTGCTTGAAATTTTTGCTAATTCAAAATAAAATAAAATTCGAATAGATACCTGTTTTGGTCGTCCCCCCCCCCCCGTAAAATGCCAACTAAACAAGTAAGCTATTAATATATTCAAACTGCGGGATCTTAACCTCAAATTTGTATTTTAGTGCAATCAAAAAAATGGATGGTTTCAAATTTTTATCCTAAAACGTTGACAATTATTCATTTAGCACAACAAAACATAAGATAAGCAAAAAAAAAACAATACTTTTTCAGAGTAACTTTCGTGAGATATTCTAATCACGAGAATTGAAAAAGAAAAACAACCAGAAGACTAAAAAAAAACGACCAAAAAATCGCATTTTTGGGGTTGTGAGGGGTTGCAATGGAGCTGAAAAGTCGAACCCCCTAAAAGGCACACCTAGGGTCCTGACTGAATGTACATAATGTACATATCTAATTTCAAAAGGGAGTTATGCGAGGAAAAAACTCAAAAAACTCGAAAAACGATCAAGAACCGCATTTTTAGGGCTGCGAGGAGGTGCAATGAAGCTAAAAAGTCGAGACCCCCCCCCTAAAAGGCACATCTAGGGTCCTGACTGAATGTACATACCTAATTTCAAAACTCAAAAAACTCAAATAATGATCGAAAAACCGCATTTTTGGGACTGTAAAAGGGGTGCAGTGAGGCTAAAAAGTCGAGACCCCCAAAAGGCAAATCCAGGGTCCCTGCTGAATTTACATGCCAAATTTCAACTTCCTAGCTCATTTTGGTGGGGAAATAGGAGAGGAAGAGCCTTTTTTTAAAGCCAAAAAGGAAACAAACCCTCATATCTCCCCTCTTAATTGATGTAGGGGATTGATTTTTGGATACGTTATACAACTTTGGATTCTCTATCGATTGACTCAAAAAGGAACAAATTTTGTGTTTTTGACCCCTCAGCACCCCCTTCCCCAAAATAGGACAAAACTGAATTTTGATCCAAAGTCATCCCCTCTTATATACATTTAATCAGCCGCCAAACTGAGCGATTGACCAAATTGGAGCGATTTTAGTCAGTATCGAGCAGAGTAAATAATTTTAATGTTTGGAAAAAAAATAAAAATAAATATCTGGCATGGCCAAAAATTGTCTTAATGGTTTTCTAGGAGCCCAAAACAAATTTTGCTAGTACCCCCTCCCCGCCCCCACCATTGATCGATAGACAGAAATGACCTGGTTTTCATGGGCAATATGACTAAAAATTGAATTAGCATGGATGTATAGTACGGATAGATGCGAGTTCAATGGTACCATTCGAAGTCCCCTTTTCCCCCAAATCCCCATAGGTAGTGCCGTAAAGGAATCTAAGAATATAACAAATGAACATCTTCAAAATTTCGCTTCAATCATCAATTCAAGTAACAGACCTTGTAGACAAACATTTTTGGTACTAAATTTTTTCATGTACTCATTTTGCCTATCTTCAATATTGGAGAGGCAGCATTCGTTTGAATTTTATTAGCTCTTTCAAAAAATCAACATATTCAAATTTTCATGCAACCAAAAATGCAGCAAAAGTTGCCTACTACAAGATCCGCCATTGAAAACCACAATTTGAGAAAATTTTTGGTCTCAAAATTTTGCATTGTTCGCATCACCACGCTCCCCCCGTGATGTAAATTTTGAGACCAAAAGATTTGCTCAAATTGTGGTGGACTTTGTAGTAGGCCACTTTAGCTGCATTTGTTGTGACGTACAAAATTTGCCTATCTTGATTTTTTGAAGGGGCTTATAAAATTTAAACGATTGCTGGCTCCTTTAATAATGGAAATAGTAAAATGTGTATAACACAGAATGTGTAGGTAGACAAAATGTGTACATGACAGAATTTGTGGGAACAATTTTTGTTTACAAGGTCTATTACTTGAATTGATGATTGGATAGAAATTTTGAAATTGCTGATTTGTTACTATTCTTAGTATAACGTTATCTTTGGGGAAAAGAGTGCTTCGAGCAGTACCATTGAACTCGAATCTACTCGTACTATACCTACAAAGTATGCTAATGCTATTTCTTAACTCTATGACGTCTGTGGCAGGACACTTACGAGTGTAATACATTTATCAAAGTACAACTACCGACTACGTAAGTATTGATTTGCACATTTGGAAGAAATATTTAGCCGAATAAATGACGATAAATTGATTAAACTTAAATGTTTTGGAAAAAAAGCATCATTAATGGAATATCGTGCTATTGACAGCGCATAAAAAGGGCTCATATAATTTATTTATTGTTATCGATTGAAAATGTCACTGTGAAAAAAAAAAAAAAAGACGAATAAATAAATAAAAAAAATTCAACGCGAATAAACACGTATAGTAAGAATCATCAATGAATTGAAAACTACAAATAACATAGGATGCTGCAAATATAAGCTCGGAAATGGTAATAACAATGTTAAAAAATATTTTTTCATAGCTACCATTTTTTATTCGCTGTCACTGCCATTTAGTCTAGTTTTTTACGCATTTGTATAGGTGGGTAGCTGGGTACAAATAGATTGCGAAATTTTATCATTATGTTCGCGTATTTCCGAGAATTTTTTCAGCGAATAATTTTTTTTCGCTTATTTATGCGAACAATACGATACGTAGGTACAATCTGATCCGCCGCCGGTATTTTCTTACGATTTGGGTGTGCTTTTGCAAAACGCAGTATCAACGTCGGACTACCTAACGGATTACTCACTCGTCGTATTTTTGTTTAGTTCCGTATTAAAAACAATTTTTATAACTAGATTTTTAGTTTATCGTACGGGGGAAAAAAACACCTTCGTAAAGGTTTTCTCTTTTTTTTTTTTTTATTCCGTTTTATTATTACTAAACTCGGTTAAGGCAGTAGACGAAACCAAAGATAGCTCTTGTATACGTGCCCTATCATTAGTATTCATGAAACAAGACTGCATATCAGAAATGTTAACTATCTGCACAATATAAGGCCTCGCTTTTCAACGGATTAACTTTACGACTACCTAGTAGACTACAAAAATTTAATTATTTGGTTTGAATTTTTTCTTCTTCATCAACTCAAAGTTTATTATAACCGCGTGCACGACTGCACGTGCAATAGTAGTAGATAGATAGGTAGGTAGATAGGTAAAGGTACATACAGTTTTATCTGTGTGTGTATCGAGATGAAAAATACGAGTCAAGTTGTAGCCACATTTAGCACACGAGCACACCAAAAAGCGTTAGCTTCGTAAAATAATAACATCTTCTCTGGCAACCAATAGGTATCTACTTTTAATCCTATATATACTGAATTTACTCATTATCTCAACTATCCACCAGCAGCTAATATAATGGTCGTTAATTGGTACATTCATCACTATCGTTCTACTGCTCAAGTCTGCCAACGATAAAATGCACTGCTGCAGGTATCTATTGTCCTCGCAAACCATATTACGTGTGTTAATCGATTTAAAAGCTTTAATTGCCATCAGTTTTAGTTTTCTCAATTCGTTCGATTATTTTAGAAAAAAATTACGATTCGAATTTCGAATTCATCTTCGATAGGCATTTCCTAGCGTTCCGGTGCTACAGCCATAAAATATAATGGTAAAATTTGATAGTAATAATTTTTTTTTACTCTCAATTCGTACGAGGCGACGTATAATTTTCAGAAAAAAAAAAAAAAATGTGAATCGTTACGTAAAAAAGCATGTTAAGGTTTTTATCAAACTACGACATACGAGAAAATTACCTACTAAATTTATAGAAAAAACAAAACACTATACGGTGGGGAGAAAAAATCTAAAACTAGTGAATAATTCATACGTATTTAAATGTAAAAAAGTGAAAAATGTAAGGGGTTGAACTATACGTAACACTGAAAGATGCAACAAGGTACAAAGGTACACGGTAAATACACATGTTAAAATTCTAAAAACTATGAATAGCTAAGTTCAAAACGGGTAAACGCCTATTCTATGCGTTATTTTTGCACTTAACATCACGCAATACGAACTATAATATAATATTCCACACATAAGTAGCTCGTATTGGAACACCTATTTAGGGTAGAAAACAATTTTAATATAGGATTTTTACAATTTCTAGTACAACTAAGCGCCGCGGCGGCGTTCGATTACAAATTATCAAATGATGGAATTTTTTTTTTTAATTTTCTCGTTGTACGCTTTGATTTTTATTCGATATCCGATTTCAAGCGCGAAAAATTACCACCGACGAGAACCAAAGAACGAAAAAAATGAAAAACGAGGTAATGTTTTCCTCGTTTCGTAACGCCAAGATTGAAGTTTTACTTTATACTTTTTTCCCGCTATTTTTTTGTTATCATCGAAAATTGTTTAGGAAAAAAAAAATGAAAAATTGAACGTATGGAATAATGAGCCGGAAAATCAGCCGCGCTCAAATACCTAGACGATAATATTTGATTACCGCGGTCGTCGCGTGTTATACGATCATTTAACGATGGCGCATTGGGAATTGCTTATAGCTTTATGTACTGTAAAGCTGGAGAAAGCGAAACAACACGACAGATGGTGGTTAACGAATTACTATATACAGACTGGATTTTGATTCGACCATAAAATGTATTTACAGGCGGTTTCATTCTCACGAAAGCTATCAGAGTAATAAATGAAAAAAAAAAAAAATTCTACTCTTCGATTACTTATTGCTCGTATTTTCGACATAAAAAAAAATCGAAAAAATGAACGATTAAAGGTAAACTTGAATCCTGAAAGTGATTTTTACCTTATAAAATGAATCTAATCATATGACTCATCATAATAAACCTCGATCAACATTTCAGGGTAAAGTTGAAGGTGTTTTTGAACGTAAAATTCTCATTTCAGCCCTAGCACTCTTGGACCCTAAAATTTTCACAAAATGTATAAATTTACCAAATCTGACCAAAAATGCTTTTTTGACCCCTAAAAATTATTTTTTTTCCAATTTTCCCCCTCTCCTCACCTTTATGTTATGCCCCTAAAAAATGTCTCGCAAATTGTTCTCAAAAGTAATCGAATAACTCATTCATACTTATATCAACGTTTTAAATTTCAAGTGCTGGAATGAAAAGGGATGAAAGAAAAAAAGGGGCTTCAAAGCTGCTACTGGCCCAAGGACCCACATATTTTTAATCCGCGCCCGAGACCCCCTCCTTAATCACTACCACTCAGTCATCTACAGCAAAAAACTCTTTATTTCTTATGTTTAAAAAGAAGTATCGTGTTGCGACGGAGAATTGAAAAAAAGCATTGCGGATAGGAAGGGTGCAATGGAGCTAAAAAGTTGGAACTCCCAAAAGGCACATCTAGAGCCCCCACTAAATGTACATACCTAATTTCAACTTCCTACCTAAATTTGTTGGCGAGATAGTGGAGGAACAGGCCTTTTTCAAGGTATAAAAGGGGTAAGCCCCCCATATATCCCCTCTTAACTGACTTAGAAGGTTGATTTTTGTATATATTATACAACTTTTGATTCTTTATCAATTGATTGAAAAATGAGCAATTTTTGCGTTTTTGACCCCTCAGCACCTCCTCCCTCAAATTAGGGCATAACTGAATTCTGACTCAAGTTCATGCCCACTCATATATATCTAATCCGTCGCCAAACTGAGCCGATTGACTGAAGTACAGTGATTTTGGTCGGTATCAAGCGGAGTAAATGATTTTAATGTTTGGAAAAAAAAAATAAAAAATAAAAATAAATATTAGGCATGGCTAAAAATTGTTGAAAATCAGGCTGAAAATCATCCTAAAACTGTAAAGGTGCTAGAAAATTAAAACCAACTCGTAAAACAGCAAAACGTGCACAAAAAAACGGAATTCCCTATTTGGAGGCTGCAAGTGACAGTAGTGTAGTCAAGGGAAGAAAGGTCTGAAACTCCCTATCCCCACACCTCGAGGCCGAATTGAAGAAATTTCACTTATATGCTAATCTATTTTGTTTTTGTAAATTCCAACTTAAAAATACAGTACAAAAACCAAGAATGAATACCCTCTTTTAACCCATTCCTGACTATATCACTAGTAAGGAGGCGCAATGAAGTTAAAATTTAAAATTTTCAAAATGCACATTCCGTAACGTAGAAAGAAATTGGGCGTTCAGGGAGCCAGACTTTCAGCTATTCCCCTGCCTCTCATTTTTCGATAATTGGTTTAAAAAATGATAGAAAATGTACAATTGTATTTTATCTTACAATTTTTAGCTATTTTGTGTACATTTCAGAACGTTTCTAAACAATAGAAATTAATTTATTTTATGAATGAAACCATGAGAGATTTCAATTCCCGAGAGAAGCGATTAAAAAAAATTTTCTCAAATTTTGAATGCAGAATATATGAAAATCGCTTAAAACACTCCTTTTATTGCAATTTTGACCATAATTGGGCGTCTGGCAAGAACATCTGCGATCCCCCCTTCCCACAGCCACTGAGCACATTTAGAACTCCAACTTGATCTGCATGCTAAATTTCAACCCCCTCCCCCACCATTACCTTGAGAGAATAATGTTTTGAAACACAGTATGTGTGTTTTACTTTTCACTGGTTGAGGTTAGCGGAATTATTCTAACAACTTGTTTTGTGTTTCTTGTTGGGAGCTTTCTTACAGGATAAAAATTTTGGCTCGCGAACAAAACAAGGTGTACCAAAAAATACAAAACATTTTTTCCCTCTGATAAAATCAAATGAAAAGGGTATGTTATGATTTGATATACTGATAGCATCCATTGAAGTCGTATTTCTGAATTTTCTGTTTTGAAACTGATTTTAATAGTTTGCAAGTAGTTATCAAAAATCCCTAAAAAATCAAAGCCACAAAAAAATTTCTCAAATGCAAGTTGAAGAACTTCAAGATCTGATTTTATCTCATTCCAAGATTTTTTTCTACCTAACATCAGAAAAGAGCTATACCTTCAGAAGGTGAGAGGTTAGTCCTCTCTTGCTAGATAGTTAAAAAATATTTAAACCTAATAACCCATTTTTAAAGCTCCACAACATACATTTTTAATTATGTGCAATTACATTAATGGACGGTAATATTCTTGTTTTTTTAGTAACATGACAAAAAAATCCAAATAGTAACCTGAAATTCGTATTGGGCAGACCAAATTATCATGATATAAATACTTCTCAAGTTCATTTTATTGAAATTTTTGAAACACTGTTTTTTCTCAATTTAAGAGTACTAATAATATTCTTGATTTCTTTTTAGAAAATCAAATTAAAAAAATTGAAATTTTACGTAAAACTGTTATACGAGAAGTTTTGATGGAAGGGGGATTGGAAAAGGGTAAAGTTTTTAACTTTTTACAATGGAAAAATTTATTTGATTGCCACCAACAATAACGCACGATAATTTGAAAAATCTGAAAACGAGACCCATTCACCTATTTCAATCATAATATAGTTACCCTTTCAAGAGTCAAATATTAATCCCCACATCGAACTGCGCAGTGAAAAAATATTCGTAAATTTTTCAACAGCTCCATTCGCAGTGTTGATGGAATTCCTTTATAGGAATTTTTCTCTTCTAATAAAACAGTACCTACGTAGGTACCAATAAGATAGGCGAAGCGGATAAAGCACAAGTCAGAAATAAACGTTAGAATGACAGGACGACAAGTTAAACAGTAATTAATTGAATTCCAAAAACGAGAGGGTTCTTCGAATTGTAGTAAATTTTCCAGATACTATACTGGCTAGCTTTAGTCGGACAATGACAAATACCCGCGAATAACGTTAATTCATATACGTTTTCAAAGTCTATACCTAGACCTACCTCCTGACAAACGACGAATGGCGAAATTTTAAACACAATATGCCTTCCATTTGCGAAAATATCCGACGATAAAAGTTTGCGAGTTAATGAAATTTCATTCTATACCGAAAAGGTATAGTTCCAATAAAGTTTAGCATGAGAATAAATAAGCTCTCAACGATTGCTTTACACCCAATCACTTACCTACGATACAGCTTAATTTTAACCGTAAGTATGTACAACGTTGTCATTATTTCATAATAAATTGCATACGTGCCCGGTTACAAAATAAGCCAAAATAAATAACGTATGGAAACGTTGGCGCATCCAAAAGAGGAGGAGGAAGGGGCTGGAAGACTATAGTCTACACCTCAAAAATCAATTTTGAAGCCTATTTGTAATAATTTAATTTCAACGCGTGATAAAATCCAGTACATGCAGCTTAAAAATATGCTAAAACACCTTTTTTGAACCGCTACCTGATGATATTTCTTGAAATTTTCGCTCTAGCGTAGCTCAGGCTTCATTCTATCTTTCATTTATAGAAATACAGAAAAACCAAGTAAGAAAGGTGAATCGGTCCTTGGCTGAAATAATATCCAGTGGAAGATGGTTTCAATGGCCTGTACACTCGCTAGTAAAAATTTTAGTTCCATATCTTATCCCTACTCCCCAATATCTCCCGGAATTTTCCATGGATGACCCTTGATATGACCCATCATCCCTAAGCTAAACTTGTATTTCGAACACATTTAAAGCTATATCGAAAAGTAGGAGTGAGGTAGGGAAAGGACTGCCAGTGTGATTTTTAAAAAATTCGTAGAAGACCATAAAAAAAACTAGAAAAAAACTTACACATTTTTTTACTTACAACGTAATCAGCAATAAAAAACAGAAAATTACTTGGTAAAAACAGTAAATCAATTAGTGAAAAATAGTAAATTACTTGGTGATTTACTGTCGATTACTTGACAATTCACTGGTAATTACTTGGTAATTTTTGGTTATTAATTCATGATTTCTGGTAGTGACTTGGTAATTTATAGGTAATTACTTGGTAAATTACTGGTAAATACCCGATAGTTTCTGGTAATTACTCGGTAATTTACAGATAAATACCTGGTAATTTCTGGTAATTACATAGTAATTTACTGGTTATTACTTTTTAACAATTATACAGTGAAATTGTACTACATAGACATGGTTTACATAATGTATCAAGCAGCATGCTATATGCCATTACGCTTGTTGACTGATGGCTCAAAGATCTGACATATCATTTTTTCAAGTTGAAGTATGTACTGTTGTCAGAAATTTCTTACACTTTGTAATTTTTTTTCTAAGAATCTTTAAAAACTGTAAAAAATCCCAAAATGTAAAAATGCTTAGGAAAAAAATTCAAAGTTTTTCAGACATGTCAAAAAACACTAGATTTAAAGATAAATCCATAGATCTGGCAGCCCTGGGTAGGGAGCTGAAATTTTTACCAGCGAGTTTTCAGACTAAAATGCCCAAGTTCCACTGGATAGTTTGAAAATCCCAGCCAATGGCCAATTTGCCTCTTTTTTACCCGACTGTGCTCTTTTTTAAGAAATTCTTCCCAGGCGATAACTATAGTATTGTGGCACTATCCCTTATTTTCTATGCATAGAGATTAAAAACTATATGAGAAAGAATATATTAGTACTGTTTGTAATTTTATGATTATAAAGATGAACCATTTAAGAGAAATTCCATCGCTGACTGATCAATTTCCGCAATCGAATGTAATTAAAAATTTTCAACAACGTGCAGTCGCGAATAATAATAATAATAATAATAATAATAATATGGATAATTCGATGGAAAATATCATATTGAGTAGGAACATTCCACTATCATATAAAACACGCGCGTTAAATTTTCCGAAGAAAATGAGCTAATAGCGATAGTTACACATGATAGTTCTTATCATTCAAATAAAATGCCGCCTCGCCTTTAACAAAGCTTTTGAAACACGCCAAATCACGTTCGAATGTTCATTGTTTCCTGTTTTCGAGCTTTATTTCCTCTAGACAAACGATTGTATTTAAAGATATATCATAAAGTATATTTCGAATTCGATTACTCCCTTATTTTATCGGCGGCGAGGCGTTTTCGAAATCAAAGCGAGAGTTTAAAAATTTCCATGTTCCATTATGTTTGGACTGAATCACATTCCTTTATTTCTCCATTGCTTTAAATGTTTTCAAAATCTAGACGATTTATTTTTAACATTAATAAAGTAAAAAAAACGAGCAAGAATGAGTGATACAGTATGAAAAACATTTGTAGTAACCTTAAAAATAAGTCGATCAAATATCACGATAAATGAGGCCATAAAATATGCATGTGGTAGGTAGGTCTAATAGGTATTTTATAATATAGGACTATCCTTCATTTCCTTTCAATATCACATTCGTATGTTGGAAATTAGTAGCGAGTTAATTATACCATTTTCCAAACTAGGTATTCTAAATTTTGCTCTAAACCGAAAACACAAAATGATGAAAAGGATAAATAACAATGAATGGGTCAAAATTTGGCGCCTAAACCATAATCCTTTTTACACAGTGTTAGTCCCAAATAGACCATTTATTACACTTGATTTATTGCGCAATTTTTAAAAAGTTTTGCTCGCTGTAGTGCCAGTGTACATCGTATTTGTCCCACTTTTACTCTTATCATCACCCCTACAATCAAATATTGTCCGTATCAACGATTCTTTTCGAGAAATTACCGTTCATATTTCGCACTCGAAATTTTACACTCGATTTTGGCACATCGGTCGTCTTACATTATTTAATCCTTACAATATATAGATTTATTTATCTGGTAAAATAAAAACCAAAACAACTTTTTTATGCAACCTATTCGTATTATGATTTAGGCACATCATCATTTCAATAAAGATTTACTTATTCTAAAATCTATATTTTTGAAAACAAACCGATTAGCTAGATAGCTAACATGGTGCGAATCGTGAAATTTAATACCCAACTTTTTTTCCACAGATAAATAATCTAACAAATCAGATTATGAAACGCGAGTTAAAGAATATAAATACCCTGTTGATGGGTACCAAGCTGACCTAGTTGGAAAGAAAAATGCCGCAAAATGAAGTTCAACTGTTCTTTATCTGTCACATTCATATTTTCTCAACACCATCTAGATAGGTCGGATGGCTCAACGGGATTTATCATTTTAAACATAACAGAAAGGTATACGTAAAACAAATACTATTCGTCATCTTTAATGAAGTTCCAGCTATTTCTTTTTTCTTTTCTTTTTTGTGACTTTTACAAAAAAGAGTAAAGAACATCGAGCCGAAATTTTTATGAATTTAACGAAACAGTCAGTTTTTGTTTGTGACTCAATGGACATTTTCATTTCGTACCAGAGATAACGAGAAACATCATCTAAGACGCGATAATCTGAAGAATATACGTATGTATCTAAGTATTTTTGTTAAATGATATTTTTTCGTGACAATTTAATTCCCGGTCATCAAGAATTTCCTGATGTTTTGCGTGGTTAATAATAGCAGATGTCCTTAATTAATCAATTTTTCTTTCAACGAAAACTTATAAAAATAAATCAATAAAAACGCCTCCTTAAGTTTATAAGAATGACTAATATTTCCTTATAGTATTCATTTTCAAACTCTCATGCTCACATACACACTGCGTGTTCTGCATTAGCCTGACCATCCTTATACCAGTGATAGATCAACTCATAAGACTTACATGTATAATGGTTAGCATATCCAAAAAATCGAAGGGACTAACTTTGAAAATTCATGAAAATTCACTGTTTGCTCTAAAACATGGCGTTAGGGTTTCCAGGATGTTTTGTAAAAAATCTCTGGAACGTCATCAAAAAAAAATTCCAGAAAAAACTTTCGGCTTGTTTTACTCACAACGTAATTTACGGTAAAGAACTATAAATTACTTGGTATTTTACCAGTAATATCTCTTGGTAATTTACTGGTAATCACTTTTTAACGAGTATGCAGTCAAATCGTACTACGTAGACAACGTCTGCATAATATGCCAAGTAGCATGCCATTACGCTTGTTGGCTAATGGCTCAGACATCAGACAACAAAAATGATTCAAATCATTAACGTCTTCATTAGTTTATCATATCCAACAAAAGGTTTTTTCAAGTTTAAAGTAATATTGTACGAAATTCCCTGTAATTTGTAATTCTTTTTCCTAAAAATTCTTAAAACCATAGAAAAATCCCCAAAATGTAAAAATCCATAGAAAAAACCTCAAAGTTCTTCAGACATATAAAAAAAAAACAAAACTAGATTTAAAGACAAATCCATAGATCTGACAGCCTTGCATAATGTATACTCTCGAGTATGTGAGAGATACAAAAATCATAAGTGGGAATCAAGTGGTTCGTAAAATGAGGCAAAATTAAATAACTTTTGAAAAAGCTATCGTGAAGGCCTCATTAAAAAAAGTTAAAATGCACGAGAGAGCGTCTTCAACTCAATGGTTGCGGTGGTAACCCTGAGGATTGCATTCATACGGAAGAAAAAAATATTTAGTCATTTTTGGACAAAAATAGGAAAATGATTTTTAATTTTCAAGGTAAATGTGAAAGAAGCATAGCGATTAAATTATCGAGTATCCGACTGATGGTCCCTCGGGCGAGGAGAGGGAGCAAATATTCAACAATCAACACTTATGAAAACAAATGTTGTACTTACTGCTGCTTTTGACTTATTATGTTTATATGGTAAGAATTTGATACTAACCTGAAACAAAGAAATTAAAACATTTCAATCAGCTAATTACATCTGATGAAATAACATAAACAACGAGAAATTAAGTTTTTTAATTTCCTTTCATTTGGAAACTCATATGATCAATGAACAAACCTTACAGCTCAACTTCTATGTCTATGCAGAGTAATGAAACTTGAAACCTGAGTAAATCGAGCAGATATCCATTGTATAGGGTATCTCTTTTGATTTTATCATCTTCGAATCATTATTACACAATGACATAGTTGGCAGAATCTAATTTTCTTTACAAAATTCTTTTATTGATATTTGAAAAATTCCTTTTTTTCAAAATTTCCTGGTACTCTAATTTTTTACCTAATTTTCTGTCATATTATCATAAAAACCAACATATTGAGGACTATCGATCTATGGCGGAGGGGGGGGGGGATTTTACCAACGAAATCCGTTCCGGGCTCTAAGAAAACCATTGAGACTATTTTTAGTCATACCAGGTATGGATTACTTTTAATTTACATTTTTTCCCCTTCAAAACTAAAAATCAGCTCCTGAACTCGTTAACAATCAAAATCAGTCACGCTTGGGAAGTAGGATTATATTGACGGCATATTTGATATTTTTGAGTGGGGATGGCCTCGGGTCAAAATTTTACAATTCCAAAATTTAGGAAAGGGGATGCTGCGGAGTTAAAATTACAAAAATTGTCCGTTTTTAGACAAATCGATAGAGAAACAAAAGTTGCATAACAGAACAAAACATTAGCCTTCTACAACATCAACAATTAGGAGGTAAGATATGGCATTCCTCTCTCCCTTTTTGACCTTAAAAAATGCCAGTTCCACGCACATCTCCTCTCCCAATCGAGCTAGGAAGTTGAATTTTGATATACAGATTCAGTAAGGATCCCAAATATGCCTGTTAGAAGATTGAAAGGTTAATCCTCATTGCACCCTTTCATAGCTCCAAAAATATAGTGTTTTGGTTAGTTTTTCTTATTTTTTAAGTTTATGGCACATTAATCTCTCCTCCAAATCGAGCTAGGGAGTTGAAAACTTGAAATTTGGTTTATAGATTTATTAGGTGGCCTAGGTATGCCTTTTGAGCGTTTCAGTTATCCATCGCAACATCTACCTGTACCCCAACCACTGTTTAAGAAAAAAAATCGCACAGCGTTCCTCTTTTTATTCCGTGAATGGGCAATTTGCACATCTGTTTTACTTTACAAAAATCAGACTTCGAAGGCAACGCACTCCGATGTTTTCATTTTATTTTATAAGAAAAATGCTTGACATGAAAATTATACCAGCTTAAAACCACTTCGTAGAATTAGAAGAAAATTTCCATTCCGTAACAAAGGAAATGAGAAACATATTACAAAAAAATTTCAAGTTGAGAAATTTGTAAGTACTGAATTAGAGAATACACCCACCAACGATCAGTAACCTAGCGACTTACTTGATGCAAACGAGAAGGTAAAAAGGTAAGAAAAAATCCTCGATCATTTATAAATTGTTAAAAGTTTTAAAGAAATCCGCATGGTTTTTTATAAAAATAACTTTTCTATTAATAAATCGGCATAAAATACTTTCAAATTCAGATTATATTTTCAAATTAGAATATCGAGTTGCCTTTAAAACTATATTACAAAGTATAAAATTAATTCGATTAGAATCTTGTATAATTTCGAATTAATTCAGAAAAGGGGAGAAAAAAAACTGGAAAGAAAACAAGTAAAAAATGAATTTTCAGCCGGAACACTCCGCAAAAGAATTCAAATTCGTTCATATCCCGGAAATTGTTTTTCCTTCTCTATACTTGGATATTTTATTTTTTTATTTTTTTAGTTTTCGTTACGCTATTCTATTTTTACAATGCGCTCGAAACTTTTCGTTACATGAAATGAGAATACTTTAACATTCATGTTTCGTTTTGGATTCGGTATTTATCTTGAAAATTAACTAACTCGAGGATAGAACTCGTGTATGGTGTATATTATGTGTATTGGTATTTAGAGCCAGAATTCAAGGTACTTGATATACCTACCTATCTGTATCGCTCTTCGCTATGAGTTGTTTGAGTTGATATTATTTATAAGCTAATATAAGAATTGAGGTTTTTTTGCCCCGACCGGAACGGACAGTGTTTTTGTTTTAGACTAGATAGATATATAAAATAGGTATGAGATTCTAACACGAGTAGCCTATATTGTCAATGAGTTTTGAGCAATGAACATACTGCATACATAAGCACACAAATATGTATACTTCGTATGCGATATTATAGGAGAGCGCGTTCGATGCGAATACTCTGATTTTAAATGGCATTTTCACGTAAGAATAAACCATTCGGCGAGACCACGTATATAGCGTGTCTATTGTTTCGCTAAAATATGATACATAACAATAGCCTAGTATATTTGTGAATTAAATTTTGACAGGTAAATTATTTATGGTTTTGTGGTTACATTTGCGTTAACATTATACAAACTATGCACAGCTATCCTGGCGTGCTGCTATAATTTAAATTTAAAGGCTCGACGAACTATGTACAAGTACCACATCACATATACGTAAATAATATTATTGAAACTTAATATGTAAGTATTACTTCGATGTTTCGATAACTCGATATCGTATAATTGTGAGATTACAATGAATCGAGCAGCGTCATTTCCTAGTTTACGAGTATATTGAATGAAAATGTAACAATATTTTTGGATAATTTCCAATAAAAAATGAGCAGATTAGCAGACACGTAAAAGCATTACGTATAAGCGTAGTAAATAAGTCAGATTTTTTTCAAAACAATTAAAATTCTATGGTTCGGTTTCCGGATATAAAACTTGTAACTTATCCTAAAGGTCTTCAAAATGTAATGGTGGAGCATTAGCTTTCCCCCTATTTCTAAAAATTGAGGTATTTGAACGTTTCAGGAGTTATTTTAGCATACAAAATATCGACTTTTGGAGGATAGGTGACGACAATCAAGAAAATCCGTATTGGGATCATGGAAGATCATTAAAACTAATTTTCTGTGTATCGAATATTTATTCTTCACGCCCTGCTCACAACTAAAACCCTTCACTCGACTTTGATATCAACCAAAATTGTAAAAAATTCGGCTAAAAGGCTTCGACTGGTAGTAAATCAAATATATGACATGTACTAGTGAGTAAGGCAGTGACGTAAACGCGGTGAAAAGGGGGCTAAGACCAAACACCCCTCTCTAAAGCGATTTTTTCGGCGGAAAAATTCATTTCTGCACGTGAAAAAATGATAAAATTCCGTTCTTAGAGCTTAGAAATACGTTAAAATACCAATCTTCTGACCCATAATTTTGAAAATTCAGAAAAATTTTTACCTTCGCTTCGCTTATTTTGACTTTAATTATATTTTTTAATTTTTAGAAAAAATTTTCAGCAAATCGCTTCTTCCGTCAAGTCGGGTGTTGTTACGCCAATGGAGTGGGGATGGGCTTGGGGTATAATTCAGTCACGTCCAAATTTGGAAATTGGGAAACCTTAAATACAAACAATGTACTTTTTTGGACCAATCGTTAGAAAATCAAAAGTTGCATAAGTCCAACATATCCAAGACTCAGCCTCGCACTTCAGTACTTTAATTTGAAAACAAGTAATGCGGATTTTTTCCTTTTTTCACCAGTGGTAAAGTTCGTTTTCACGGGAGACAACCGTTATTGCGCCATTTTTTAAACTTATTTTTAAATATTTATGAAAAAAATTGTTAAT
Organism: Ferrisia virgata; assembly: GCA_900060175.1. Classification (NCBI taxonomy): domain Eukaryota; kingdom Metazoa; phylum Arthropoda; class Insecta; order Hemiptera; family Pseudococcidae; genus Ferrisia; species Ferrisia virgata. The sequence goes on from FIZR01006831.1 coordinate 49,573, forward strand.
ACTGATTGAAAATTGACTGAAAGTCTTGGTGGAGTGGGAGGAGGGAGAGAATTGAAAATCATCGCAAACTGGATCATACATCAACAGTAATAAATGAAAATTTACGAAATATCGTTAAAAATCATTGAAAGTTGCGTAAAAATTTGTTAAAAAACCAGTTGAAAATGCAGAAAATTGATCAAAAGTCAGAAAAAAATGTTGAGTAAGAAGTGGAAATTTCCCAACAATATGGAAAAAATTGTTAAAAAACATCGAAAATTAGGTTAAAAATTCACAGAAATAAGTGAAAATAAACCAAAGGTTGTTAAAAATCATTGAAAACTGGCTAAAAATTTGTCAAATAGAGGTTAAAAATGTAGAAAGTTGATCAAAAATCACGAAAAATTTTTTAAAAAATGCGAAAATTGACGAAAAATATGGAAAAACTAGTAGAAACTATCAAAAATTGGGTTAAAAATTGACAGAAATAAGTAAAAATTAACCTAGAATTGTTAAAAATTGTTAAAAATCTTTGAAAATTAACTAAAAATTTGATAAAAATGGTTAAAAAGTGCAGAAAATTGATCAAAGATCACAATAAAATGTTGAAAAACTGGTAAAAACTGACTAAAAAATGAAAAGTACTATTAATTACCATCGAAAATTGCATAAAAATGCCGAACATTGATTAAAAATTACTAAAATTTTACCCAATTTTCAATTACTTTTACCGATTTCTGATTAATTTTCTGTATTTTTCATGTATTTCTGTCAATTTTTTTACTCAATTTCCGAGAACATTTTTTCTTGATTTTTAATCAATTTCCCACATTTGCAACTAAATTTTGTGAATTTTTTATCCAATTTTCTATGCCTTTTTACTATTTTTTTTTCATCATTGAAGCCAATCTTCACATTATTTAAATTTGTTTCGTAATTTTTGATAAATTTTGTACGTTTTTTACAAATTTTTTTCAATCTTTTACCCAATTTTCGATGGTTTTAAGGGAATTTTAAAAATTGACGCCCAAACTAATAATAATAATACACTCCTGACCATTGTTGTCACTCTACCACTGGGATAACGGTAGCTTGGCCAAGGAGGTTAGGGGATCCGAACCTCCTCTTCAGGTCAGAATAATTTAAAAAATATGGATAGATTTAAAACCGAAACTCTTGAAAGGCGTCATTTTGCTCCACTAAATTCTAACAATTGCTATTTTTGATGGTTCAGAAATAAAATTTTTTCGATTTACAAACAATTTTTAGGACACCATGTGATCTTGATAATCTCCACAAAAAATTCTTGTATATGCCACTATGACATACCAATGTTAAGATTATATTTGCTGAGGTTAATTTGACCACCTTTCTTAGTGCAGATTAGAAAATTATAGAAATCTGAGGTGAAGCTTCAAAATGATACGAATTTTTGAAAAATGTGTTTTAGAAATTTCCACATAAAAGTCACTCATTCCCAGAATTAATTTTTTTTTTAGGTCCAGCTCTGTAAAATTGCTTCTGGATTTTTCACCCCCTCATCGCATTTCCTTCTAGAAAGAGATACAAAGATTAACTTTTACAGTATAAAAATTTGAACATGATTTTTTTGAAATGCTCTTTCTTTCTGATAAAAATTGAAAATTTCATTTTAATAACACGATATGATAGTAGGTCTAGGTACATATATGTATATTTATTTTCAAGAAAAATCAATTTTCACTTAAATCCCGATGAGTGTATTAATCTAAACAAATCAAGCATCTCAATAAATACTGTAATGGTGGTAAAAAATTCCTCTCTTCGAATACCATTGCAATAATACTAGCCGAACGTTCATTCATTCAATTCATTGGCAAACTTAGATAAAAAAGAATAATAAAGATATAAAATTATATTTGAAAGAAAAAATCTCGGAAAACCAATCAAACTTTTCACGCTTAATAAAGTACATTTACTTAATGATGTGATAATACTGTAGGCCTAGTTAGCTCGAGTAATAAAACATAAACACATCGAATATCTTATTTCGCTGACTCACGCATAAAAAAATAGTCTGCCAACGTCGGCTAAAAATGATACCAGACCACGATTGCCGGACAATGAAATCCCCACTTCGAACGTAAATCAAACCATTCTTCGGTTACCTTTAGCGTTTACTTTTTCGTTTTTTTTTTTTTTTTTTTTTTTTTTCACGTGCCACACATATGTGCGATAAACACGATAACGCGAGGTATACTTTTAAATTATGAACAATTAAAATGAAAAAATTGTCGCACCGCGGAGCTCGTTTAACTCGCCGTTTCAATGGTTGCATAGAAAAATTCAACGTATAACCAGCCGATAAATTTTTAAATTAGGACATCGTGCTTGAACTAACGGCGAAAATTCTTTTATTCTCGTTTTCGCACTTTATACCTAATACCCCTATCTGGTGTATGAAAAGTTTATAAAAATTAATCCACAAAGCGGAGAAATTTGCGTACCCTGCAGCTGAGATAACGCGGCTTTCTTTTTTTTTTAAATATACCTAGTCGCTGTTGTTTTGAAAAATTTTACCATAACCATAAGCTATCTCGACCGCTTGTATCAATGTTGGGTACATTTATCGACAACTCACCCAGCCCCCCAAATATCTATGTGCCAATAACGTTGAAGTTTCTTTCATTTTTTCATCGAATTTCAAAGATCTCATTGCATTAGGTTATCCATACTATCTATCTTCTATCTCTATACTATAAATGAAAGTTTAAGGCTGAAAAAATTGGCTGAAATTTTGACTAGGTGGTCCACACGAAAGTCGTTTTACGAAATCTTCCTTCAAAAAGCTGCAACTGAGCTTCAAAGTTTTTGTGACGTCACTAGACGTTACGGTGAGGTAATGAGTTTGGAGGTAAAACGAGGTACCATTTCGTTTCACAGCGCGAGCGTATTGCGTTGGAATGAGAGTGGGTTTTAGAGGGTTGTCTTAATCAGAATTTAGACATTTTAGCTTTTTTTTTTTTTTTTTTTTTTAGTTAATTTTAGT
>FIZR01006833.1:0-10556 GCA_900060175.1 Ferrisia virgata
TGTAAATCATGAAAATTTGATCTGGTCAACGAAAAAAGCTGAAATTTGGTACATACCCTATATTTGACCTCCCAAATCGATTGAAAGCGATTTCGAGACGTTTTGTAACCTTCAGAAAATTTTAGACTCCTCCAGAGCTGGAGAAGAGTTCATAAACATGGTACATATGAACATCAGCATCTAAATTCTCGAATTACTCGTATTGGTAACCTATTGAAGTACAATTTTCCGAAATTATAACTACTTTGCCTATGAGCTTTGGCTAGTAAGGTGAACAGAATGGGTCGAATTTTGGTACGGTCACTACAGGCGTGTAAAAGAGGGGGGGTGGGTTTTTGTATTTTGAATAAATTTTGTAAGTTGAAAGGATTGAGCTGGAAGGTATAAAGTTTCATTTCGTCCGTTTGTGGCCATTTTGCAACTTTTGAAATTCAACTTGAGATAATTTACTAGCAGTTGATAGGTGAGAGAAAATTTTTTTCCCATTTTTGTAAGCTGCGTCGCGTAAAATGGTGAAAAAAATCTGAAAAAATTTATACCATGCTCCAATATATGGTATACCCTTTCAATTCCTTGTGTTTTTAACCACCCACCTAAATGTTTTGTATTTGGTAAAAATTTCAAATCAGTCTGAAGCTGCTTGCAATAGTTGATAATTCAAAAAGTGTTTAAAATGATATCTCATTGATCTGAACACTAGTGTCGATTGCCCTAAAAATATTTTCTACCCCAAATGTCACTTTGAGAAAGGCAGAGGTTATCAAATATCAGCAAATGTAAGATAAATTATATTTGTTAATAATTGAGAATTTCTAATAACTACACAAAAGGTGGTATAAATTGTTATAATTTTCAGGTGTGAATTGAATGACGAATTTTTAAAAGTGAAGAAGCATCTCGAATTAATCTTTTTTGGAAATGGTATTGATTTTCAGCAATCTTTGAATTATCAACTACTGGCAAGTAAGTGACTATTACTTACCAGTTGTTAATAACTCCTTTTCAGAAATAGAATGAATGATAAGTGGGCTTATTTCGACCCCTCCCTCGCCCCCGGGGAATATTGTAAAATAAAATGTGTTGTTTGTATGTACTTGATTCCTTATGGAATGAAGAAGTGCTGATGAGACCGAATATTTCGTCTGGTTCCTTTTTTTTTAACTTTTACCTCAAATACAAATTTTGTTGTTTTTACTACATGTACAAGAGCAGTTTAGGTTGCCTAATCATTAAGCGGGAGGCTTTACATTAATCATAATAATGTTTATGATCCGCTAAACAGGATTTATTTTTATTGGCTGTGTGCAGCAGTCAGCCTACGTGATTCACCATAAGACCATTTCATTACATTAGTCTGCTGTTATTGTGAAAAGTTTACAATGCAACTATGTTTTACTTTCTAATGCATGTCGATGTGAATATTTTCCTTAATATTCGCGACTATTCGTGAGCACTGAGCAGTCATAAAATTTTCTCTTACGAGTGGCATTTAAAGAAGAATAAATCGTGTGTCGATATAAAAACTGGTGTAAGAAAATATGCGACATGTGAATAATCTAAACATTCATTTCATTTCTTGAATGAATACTGATACTACTTAAGAAATTAAAATATCTACCCATTATTTAATTAATTTCGAGCTGGTTTAATTTAACAATGCTTCTTTGATTTTACCTGCGTATTGTACAGCGATGTAAAATTTTTACTAAAGTGCGATGTTGGAATACGATTTCATTACTTATTTTGTTCTTTGTTGGCAAATTTTTCACAAAGCTAAAAATGAAAATGACAAATTCACTTTTTCGTATTATCAAAAAATGATATTACGAGACGGAAATTAATATTTAATTTCGTTATGATTCGTTAACTCGCGGTAGACACTTTAGCGACGAGGATCAGTTTACTGGGGTTATCAAAAATACATCTTTTACCAAAAGCAACGATTTATCTCGAACAGATTTACGCTAACATACGTATAAATTGCAGCATGTTTTTTTGTCAGACAGACAGACGTTCATTGATGAAGACCTATTATTTATCTTTTCGTGGCATATTTCATATATTTTAATAACGTCCTATACATTTATACTTATTTATATTATTTTACGCGGCCAAGTTGCTGTTATTATTATTATTATTTTGTGCGAGTTATTTAAATTTCTAACATAGATATGACGAATTATTATCGTACGAATTTTCATTTACGATATTATTATCGTGGAAGTTGGTTTATTTGAAAATTCAACTATGGCGATTTACATTTAGAGAAGAAATTTTCGTAGCAAGGTAGCTTCGAGCCTATATATTTGTATATAAAATAATTCGCTACAGGTAATACAAAATAATACAAAACCTACGACAAATTAAAAAATGGACAGTTTTTAAACTACGTATAAATTGAATAACGAAGCCAAGGATATGAATTTTTTTCTAGTAAAAATAAACCTATTTATATTCACCCAGCAACCTTAATTAAATTTAGAGAAAAAAAAAAGCGAAACGATAAGTAAAACAAAAATCGCTTCCGCGCCATTACTGCAATTTTTAACGTGTAAAAATTTACACTAAAATTGAATTTTGTTCAACGAAACGATGTAATTGGAAAAGAAGTGAGAAAATTTATGAACCGTAAAAATTTTTTCATAAAGTTTTACCAAAAAAAAAAAAAAAAAATGACAGCGTAAAGTGAACACCTAAAACAGCTAGTGTTTGAAATGTCGAAATGTTCGTCGCGTATACCTTCTTTGAAAGCGAGATATTTATTTACATTATGAAAATGAATGCGTTACATTGTAACATTTTTACTCCTATTTTTCTCGTCGAAAAATTTCTCTTATGAAATAATATTAGATGCCTTATTTGAAATAGATGATAAGATTTTTTTTCTGTTTTGTATATTTTTACGTGAAGATAATAAGTTAAAATACTACCCTTCCAATTATTAACCATTTTTAATCTTGAGTAGTTCTTGTGTTGAATTGCTTTTCATCTACGAACACGACGACGTCATGTTTTTTTCTTTTCATACGCATCGAAACCGTAGTACAGGTATTAGTTTTTAGGTGTCCTTTGTAAATGTTGGTACAAGTAATTGGCAATTTACAACAGAATGTATTATTCCACTGAGTCATGTAGTTATTCTCTTGTGCAGTATGAAGGTTTCCGTTAGTTTATTTTTCCGCACTTTTATCGGGTGTAAAAGTTGATGAAAATTAAAAAAATTACGTTTGTTGATTTTTCAAAGCGGGAAGAAATGTGTCTTTAATCCAGTCTTTCATGTATGCCAGATGCAGGCTGCATAATATTTTCAGTTATCTATTCATCATTTTCTGCCGGAAGAATTAGTCAGCTAAGTCTGAAAATATTATAAAATAATTTCGGGAAACTTGAAATTTCAAAAAAGTTCAATTTTGAGCTTTGAAAGAATTTCAAAGTTGCGAACTTCCTCCATTGCACCCCTTCCCCTCGCCCATCCTCCGAGAGATATATTTTATCCTAAAGATGGTATTCTACAGAACATTTTAAGCCATCTTACCCAAAATCGAAGTTGGTTGAACTTACCGTGATGGGTGGCCTGAAGTTTTACGTTTAGATTTGTAAATTGAAAACTAAGGGACTTGCAAAAAAAATTATTGCGCAAAAATGTTCCATTTTAAGCGATGTTTGCGATTACAAAAATTGACTGAATTTTCATATACCTTGAAAACTATGAGACTTTTGATAACATTTTATAAAAAGTAAAATGTTTTGAATTTTACAACGAAAATTTTGTGCTCTATAACTTTTTTTTGTAGCTATCGCATTCTTTGAGTTACTCACCTTGTCGCCTAAATGTGACATCTGAGGTCACCCATTGACCAGCAGGCAGGCCTGGTGAACGAAACAATTGTTTTGTTCGGTTGTATTCATTTCTTCAAGAGAATATCAAAGTTATTGTTCTGTTTGGTTCTGTTCTGTTCCGTCCCCTCCATTCAATTCTGTTCTGCTCTCTTCTGTTCTGTTCCGTTCTGTTTTGTTCAGTTTTGTTCTGTTCTGTTCTACATGATTTTGTTGGGAATCGGAAAAGTGACTGATTTGATTTCTCTCTTCCTTTTACTCGTTCATATTTGATTCTAATAAAAAATTTCGTTCTCACACTCTCACATTGTGAAATAATTTGGAATTGGAAATTTTGGAAACATGGAAATTTATGTATTAGTCATGATTACGTTGTTTTAGATGCTCATTTGTTGGCAATGTCATGCCATAAGAGATATGGAAAAAATAATGATCTGTGTTCTGTTCTGTTCTGTTCTGTTCTGTTCCGTTTACATAATTTATTTGCTCTGTTCCGCTCCATTCTGTTCAATTTCATGCCATTCTGTTTGGTTTTTGTTCTGTTTTTTATCTGTGCAAAACATGAATTTGTTCTGTTCTGGCTATTGTTCATTGAAAACAAAAATTTAAGTGTTATGAATCGTTCATTTTGTTCTGTTCTGTTCGTTCAACCAGGCCTGCGAGCAGGGTACACCCCCTCCTCCACAACAATATGCCGAACTATTGGATAAATTGGTTGAAAATGTTGCTAGAATAGATTTCAAAAATGTATTTAGATAGATCTAAAATGTAAACTTGGATATCTCATATGATAATTTTTGAAATTTTCAAGTTATGTTGTCGAATTCGCCCTCCCCAATCACGAGGTCGCATTGAGAGGAGGCTTGTATCAAAACCAGTCGGTACTTGACTTACGTAAGAGTAAAGTTACATCCAAGGGAGGAAACTCTTGGGCTTTGGCTTTCCTAGAAATTTTTTTGAGAAATAAATTTGAAGCATACCTTTTTGCGGAATGAATCGATCTTAACATGTAATAAAATTTGGCATTTAGAATTTATCGATGCACTACAGCATCGTTTTTTGACCCTCTATTCCTAGTATTTCAGAAAAATTTTCCGTCGCTTCGCTCGGGCGTTATTCTATTCTTCATTTCTGAAAGAAATTTGTTGAAAATTCTTCTCAAGTAATAATTATAGCGTGACGTTTTCGTACCTTATTTGTTTCAAATGGAGACAAAGAATGTTTTGCCTCTGGTGGCAAAATATGCAAAATCGTCACTGGTTGAAATTGGAAAAACAGTAAAATTCCAGATTTGTTTAAACATGGCGAGGTGTAATTATGACTCGACTGCAGCCCTAAATTTACCAAAAATCGTCCAGTCTTTGTTGCAAATGCGATATAAACGCATTAAAATTTGAATAAATAGGCATGAGAAAATTCTAGTCTTTACAAAAGAAATTATTATTAAAAATTTTTTTCTTAACCAAAAGTGTACCTTTGTACGTGCTAAATAAATTTTTTTCAGTTATGAAACTTGCTTTTTTACAAAGTTTTGGAAAAATTCAGTACTTAGGCTACTCATAAAATTTTGAGGAATCAAATAGAAATTTTGAAAGTTGGTAAAATGGGTAAAATTGGTTGGTAAATTTGAAGCGCACCTCCCAGAATACATCGCTTCGGAAGGCCACTGTTGGTCTTTTTTCCCATCATAAAATACTCAAAATTCGAAAAATTTGCTAAAATTAAACATTTTTGTGCGGTTTTTCGAGATTTTCGACCCTTACGCCGTCGAGTTCGCCTAAAATGAATACGTTAGGCAAATCTACGTTAAAAAACACGTTTTTGGAATATTTTTTAAATTTGGTCGAACTTCGCTCTCGGCGTTTTTTCTACAGTAGAAAATTTCAAATGGCTAAAACTACGAGAAGGAATGCACCAAAATTGATGAAAAAATTATCCGAAATACATCTTCTTAAGATGTAACTTTGTGACAAAGAGCAGAAAACTTCATTCACTTCCGTTGAAATTAAAAATTATTGAAAATAGTGTGATAAAATGACCACAACTCCCAAAGGAGGGTGGGGCGGTCAAAATTGTTTCCCGCATTTTTTTACATCAAGGCACATCATCTGAGGACATTAGATCGAAAATCGGAGCTGGGACCAAAATCACCCCTTAATCAGCTATACCCTTTGAATAAAAATGGCTACAATCCAACTTGGTCAATTTCAGTGGAACATAAAGTATTCGAATAAAATTTGACTGTCTTAAGCTGACAAAATGAATAAAAAGAATGGTTTTTCGTATTTTCGAAGTTATTCTACCACTAAAGAAAAAAAAATGCTGAAAAAATATAGATATGGGTCTGCTACGTAACATATATTTTTTTTTTCGTTGTTCAAGGTCTGAAGCAACGTGTAGATATTCGGTTTTAAAATTTAGAAATGCGTGTTTCGAGATGAAAAGATAATTGAAGAGATTTGAAAAAGATTTCCGGGGAGGTGTGGTCCATTATCCCAGCAAGTTTGAAAAAATTCGGTTGAGAATTGTACGATGTAAAAATTTATAAGCTTAACTAGTATTTCGACCACATTTAGGGCGATATCCGAGGCTATGGGTGAGATAGAGGGTCAACATTTTTATCAGCGGGTTTTCAGATCATATGGACCAACTTCCACTAGATGGTTTGAAAATCCCAGCCAAAGGCCAATTTACTCCTTACCCCAGCTCTGCTCTTTTTACGGCGAGTAGGCATCTGAGATTTTGATCACATTTATTTGAACCTATTTTCCTACTGCTATGTCTTATTATATTTAGATTTTTGAAAAAAAAAAATGAATGAAATCATCCATTTCCCCCTGCCAGAGATACTCACGGCTGTACCTTCAATATGTATATAGTTATTGTCAAAGCATGGTAAGGCCTACGTAAATGTTACACGAGTTGTTTTGCCAATGATATGAATAATCTAGTACATATTAAAATTAGAACACTGCGTGTTATGAAATTAATTTAATCACTTTCATGAGGCAGTTAATTTTTCCGAACATAACGCACCATGTGGTATAGAATATGTTAGGACGAAGGTGAAAGTCATACGACCGATACAAATCGGATTTAACTTTGAACAATGGATAGAGCAAAAGTAATCCCATAAGAGGATAAGAATATAACACCTCATAAACCTTTTATTATTTACATTGGGTAAATTTATTGTTTAGCCCTGTTCTCTGATACACAACCTTTCTTCTCAGTTTTCGCATCGAGATAAAATTGTTATTCACTTTTCGAAATTATTATATTATCTTAATTTCAAGTCTACGTACAATATTCGTGTAGTGGTATTTTTCGAGTATTATTTTTATCCTTTTCTGCGTGCGAATACGAAAGAGGCGACTTTTTAGTTTCTGTAGATACGCCTCGACGACTTTTCTCTCCACGACCGCGTAAAGTTTTGATAAATTTTCATTTCTATAATTTTTTTTCTCTCATGCTGGGTAGCTATGTTCGAGACTTTTTCCATATTTCAGAGAAATTTTTAGTATACTTAGTCGAAATATAATACGTATTCGTTCACGATTTTAAACCTACTTAAGTACGTGTTATTTTTATCTAATAAGGTATCAAGTGTATGTGTGAGTGTTTTTTTTTTATTCATTTTCGCTACTGGTAGCCGAAATTTGATAGGTAATGTGGGTGACTCTGAGGGAATATTAAAAAGAACAAATTTATGGAAGTCGGATTCAGCGAAAAGCTGTGTTTTACAATATTCGGTATTTAGCTATGGAAATACTTTTTTACACTAAGTATTTTAACGCTTTTTTTTCGCGTTGTGAATTTAAACCGATATTAGGAGACAACGGAGCAGGTAACTAGGTACGAGTAATTTTCACGAGTAGGCGTATTCCCAAAAGGGCTTAGATTTCAAGCGATTGCTTTATTTTTAAAATCATAACTCGTGTCGTACTATTTGCATATTATTAAATCCCAAATATTTTTGGAAAATTTTTGCTATATTTTGTACAAATACGTATTACCCTATACCTAGTTATATATAACAAGCTGGTAATAATGAAGGGCAACGTTGCGAAAATATTTTTGAAAGATTTCCAATAACGATAAAGCCGAGGAAAAAAAACCATAAAAGCCGTTGTTAACACGAAAATGGGGTTACAAGGTGAGCTTTCTTGCTTCGGAATTTGTTAAGTACTTGTCATTTTGTATAAAATCGCGAACATCTAAATCACGTGAAAGATTAAATAAGTAACAAAATTCAACGCGGCGGAATTTTAAATAACGTATGTTTTTTTTTTTTTTTTTTCGGTACAAAAAATGAGCGATTTTAAAACTGTAAATAGTAATAATACTCGATTAACTTGCTGTGCTAAATAGGTACTAAATAAATGAAAAACTTGGCGTTTTATGCTTAAACAAATTATCATTAAGTGCGGAGGTATTGAATTTATAAATAGTTTCACATATATACTTATATTTTAGTAAACAAGAGTTAAAGGCATCGATCTAAAAGTAATATTAACTGTTCTCGTAACTTTATACCTTTGCCATTACAATTTCGAAATGATAATTTCTATGCTAATGCTGAATATGAAGCATCCTTCGCTTAGAACTAAATAAATACGTACTCGAACTGTTCGAAAGTTTTTTCTTTGTGAAATTTACGATTTCTACACACTGAATATTAATGTGCTAAAGCTGAACGGCTCCGTAGGCAACTTTTGGATGGAAATATCTCGAACTGATGCACTTTCCGTTTGTAATATCTACACGCTACTTATACTAAGGCGGTTTAATTTTACATTTTTTATAGGGCATGTGACGCAGAAGAGGAGAAAAGAATAAAGTAACTATTGTAGATACGTCAAATGGACATCGTAAATATTGGGTGTCTAACTTGACCTCTAATTTGACTGAATTCAATTTCGAAATTTCGAAATTTTTATTATTACACATATCTGAGTATTTTCCAACAGAAATTGTTCTTCGTGGCTAGTTTTCATCTTGCCCCCTACCCTCCTCCCACAAACCAATTTCCTAAAAGTAAGTATTATACAAAATTAGTCATTTCGCGTGTTACGAATTAAAATAAATTTTTTAATGAGTGAAATGTAAATTTTTGGAATAATTAATCAAACTTCAAAATGCATAAAGCTTGTACATTTTAAACCTCTAGAATTATTTTTTAAGCTTGTATATATTTTTTCAGACATTGATATCGTGTTTCTCTGAAAAAGATCCATTTTGGGTCCTTAAATGACGCTCAAGAGTTAACACCATTTTTGTCGATGTCAGATATTTATTTTTATTTCTATTTTCCCCTGAGAACTAAAATCATTTACTCAGCAAATAGTGGCCGAAATCGTTCAAATTCGTCCAATAGGCTCAAACTGGTGGTGGATTAGATACATTTGAGTAATGATGACCTTAAGTTAAGGGAGATATGTAAAGTTTTATCCTTCCTGACCGTGAAAAAAAAAACAATTTCTCGCATAATTCCTCTCTGAATTGAACTGAGGGTAGAAATTAGGTATGCATGTCCCTTTTGAGAATTTCTAATTTTCAGATCCATTGCACCCTCTCACAGCCTTGAAACAGTAGAGGGAGATTTTTCGAAGGGAAACCCTGGCTATTTCATTTATCCAGTCTGGAATGTTGATTTTTTTAATTTTTTCTATTTTAATTTCACCTGGAAGTTAGAAATTTATTACTTCGATCTACGCCGGTCAAAATTACTGTAATTTAGACATTGGCTTGAAATCGTCTGCGATAAATTTCTATGAAATTTTGAAACGTCCAACGTCCAAATTAAAAAAGGTACATGTTTTGGGTTGGGAGTAGATTATACCAGCGATAGGTCAACTCATGAAACTTACATTTAGATACAGGGCACTGAGAAGCGAGTCATGTTTGTCTAGTTAAAATGTGTTGTTTTGAAAGGGAAGTAAGTAAACTTTACCTTTTTTCCGCGAGAGCGCGCCCATTAAACTTTTGTACGTTAATTGTAGCCAGGCTTTGATAATATTATGACAGTAGTGTAAGTTGATGAACAGTCTTACACCATTTTCAAATTAACCGCTCTCATCAGCGGCGGCTTTTCACTGTTATTGTGTTTTAAATGTAAAATTGCATTTATTTCTTGAGTAAAACTATGTCAGGCAATGATGAAAGTGTATCAAAAGACTTTGGTTCTTCTGCCAATTTGACATAAACCACTATCATACTTACTCGCTACTCTTTTTGAATAAGTGAGATCGACTTACATTGCATGAATTTTTTGAAAAAATTATCAATTAGGTAATCAAAATTTTATAATTTTACTCACTTTCGCTAGAAAATCACAAAAATGTATAATATGCAATACACTCGCTTTTTTGATAATTTATTTGGATTAATAGTAGATTATTACAATAAAGAAATACAAAATTTTACTCTTTCAATAAAAAAAATACAAAACGGTAATTTTTTTCAGTAATATCCCAAGTAAAAAATTATTAATCAAAACAATACGATCATTAGAACTATATTATTACTCATCAAACCACTGGTCCTCAACTTCTAAAAAATCATCCAAGTGGCCCCATTTATACCAAATCAAATAAGGTTCAAGTTGCCTAAAATCTATCATCTGCCACCCTCTGATATACCCAAGTGGGTAAGGCCAACACGAACGTGTTCTCTATGCCTATAGAATTAGGATGGTTTCTAGGGAGGTCTTTTTATTG
>FIZR01006835.1:0-17396 GCA_900060175.1 Ferrisia virgata
TTCGGAAGCTTTTTTAAAAGCTGGACAACCGTATTCGAGTTTGCTACGGATCAAAAATCTATAAATTTGTAATAGAAGATTTCGGGAGGGGTTATATTTTGGATTTTTTATTATTTTAAGAAGATTTAAAGTTTTCATCAAGTCCTGCTTAATTTGGAGGAAATGAGAAGTCCACGTAAGTCTTCTATCAAATGTTAATCCAAGGAATTTGGTTGATGATTTGATGTGGAATCAGCAGAGAATATCAATGATCCAGAGTCAAATAGCTGTGAAAATTACGATGAGAATAATAAATCTATTTTATAAAATCGAAATAATTTTAAAATATGTATTACATGCATATTGTACCTTTATTCAAACAATAATTACTTTAACATAAGGTTACATAGCGGAATATAGCGTTGGCGTGTAACGCGTCCTTTTCAAACTGATTTTAAAGCATTTCAATAGATTTTTGAAAAAAATATGTAATAACCTTTTTTATTGGAAATTTGAGCAGCTTCCTTTCTTGAACCAATTTTTTTTCTGTATCACGTTTAGTAACAAAGTTAGGCAAATTTATTGGCAAAAAAACTATTTTTGAGGCACAACTGGGTATATGAGGGGGGAGGGGGAGCATAAGCCCGACTTTATACGATTTTGAATATGTTGTTCAAAGGGTAGTGTACTATAATCCTGCGAAAAAAAATTTGACCGTAAATTTTTCCATCATTTAATGCTAATTTCATTCATAAATTTCGTCAAAGTGTGTTTTTTTTAGAGATGGGGAGGGGAGGGCGATGAACGACCTCGAAATTTATTTCTAAAGCGTGAATTCTTACTCTGCCGAAACGTCCAGAAACTTTGATATTTATTACTTGGCTTTTATGTGCATTATATTGGTACGAGAAAGAAAAGGTTAAAATGGTACTTTACCCTGTGGTCGTGTAATGTGTATACTTAGACCACGAATATCCCTTAATAAAGCTCATTAGATACCGATAAAGAGAATAGAGTTTTTGTTCTTGACGTACGCGTACGTTTCGTTGTTGCGAAACGGGCAGTACGTGCACCGAGGAAGAGAAGGGTTTCCTCAATTCTAGGTCTCGTAACATTCTTTGTACGAATTTCAAAAGATTGAAGAATAAACGATTAACCGTTTGTATAAAAAAATATCGTTTACGGCTGAATGATAAATTTTGACCTTTGAATGAATTTATGGCAAGACTGGTTTAATGGTTTTATGGTATAGGAAATGAATTTTTTTTTCTTTCCGATAGGTCTCTATCTTGATCTACCTACTTACCTTTTTTTTTTCAACAATTTAATTGAAAGTCTCGAGCTGGATGTAAGTAGATTATCGCTTTGTAATTTTTACTCCCGTTGTAGAACGAAGTTAAATTTTAACGATTAATCCGAATTGTTAGAATTGGCAAATTCTCCATTAATTTGAAAGTAGATTTCTTTTCATTTTCTACAATGAAATTGCTGGCAGTCTTGAAAGTGTAAACGAACGAACGTTGGCGAAAATTAAGTTATCGAAAGTGAGGCTTGAATTAAATTTCAATTCACGACGTTGCAACAAAAAAGAAGCAAGAATACACTCGCTCGTTTTTGAATAGGCCTATACTTAAAAATAACATAAAATTTGAACTTCTTTCAATTAAAGAATTTACTTTAATCCGTCAATTTGAAAACAATCGAAATGAGAGAGAACACTTTTTCTTACATGTACATGGACTTGGACATGGTTTTGATGGATGATGCGTGTACTTGGTTTTATTTTTTTGTTCTGATCGATCTACAGTGTGTTTTGATGGGCCCCGAAAATTCATAGTATTTGATATGCCAATTTCCTAGATATTCCAGACATGCTTTTTAAAGATCTTCATATCTAAGTTGCAGTTAAAAATAAGTGGTCAAGTGGAGGTATGGGTATTTCACTTTTTAAATATTTAAAATTTCGTTCCTGCTACAAATATTTATTTAAGAAGCTTAGATCTCAAATCAGTGGACATATATTTTGTTGAATAGAAATCAAATTAATTTCTGTGTAAATATTTATTTGTTTCGGGACGAAGGCTAAAAGGATATTTTCAGAAGATTCTCAGAGTAGAATAATAAAAATTTTCATAATTTCTTCTCTCTCTAAACATGTTCTGTCTACTCCAAAAATACCTCATAAAAGTTTTCGGATCAAAAAAAAAATTTTAAGTAATGCCACACGGAGGTTTCATGTTATGCTTGGGAAGGCCCGATAGCGACGCAACTCTACCGCGTGATTGTAGCGGAACGTCGGACTCGTTCGGGCGGACGCATTTACATTATGTTTACACGTTCGTCGCACGAAGCTATCGGCTTCCCTCTACATCCGCTTTACTTGTTTGAGTGCTTAAACACAATTATATCCAATAATGGTGAGTGGTGAGGGATACCTTATTTCAAGAAAAAATCTCTAAATTTGAACTAATTTACCTGTACTTTGAATTTTTAACCTGATTTTCCCATGTCATATTGTTAATGGAAACCAGGCTTAGCTGCTTATATTAATTGTCTTTCAACGGATGAGGGATGGATCACCCACAAAATCCGTTTTAGGGCCCTAGTAGTCCATGAAAATCATTTCTGGCCATGTTAAATATGTATTTTTATTTTTTTTTATTTTTCCCTCAGAACTCAAAATCAGTTTCTCAGCTCGATACGGGCCAAAATCGATCAAATTTAGGAATATAATTCGATTTCCGGTGGATTTGATATTCTGAAGTGGGGATGATTTCGGGGTCAAAATTCAGTCATGACCAAATTTGGACAAAGGGGTGCTGAGAGGCTGAGATGGCAAAAATTGTTCGTTTCTAAACCAAGCGATAGAAAATCAAAAGTTATGTAACATACTCAGAAATTAGTCTCTTACGTCAATTAGGAGGGGAGAGTTAAGGGTTTTCCCCTTTTGCACCTTGAAAAAGGGCCATTCCTCCCTCATCACCACTCCAAATTAAGCTAGAAAGTTGAAATTTGGTATGTAGACTTATTAGGCACCATAGATGTACCTTCTGGTGGTTTCGACTTTTCTCACACAATGCACCCCCTTACAGCTCCAAAAATGTGGTTTTTTCTGTGGATAGGTCATAATTGTGCTTTTTGGAGTTTCCATTTTTATTCTCATTGTACCCTCTCACAGACCCAAAAATGTAGTTTTTTCAGTAGGTTTTTCTTGTTGTGAGCAGCCCTACCGAAGCGAGGACGTAACTTGTGGTTTGTTTCTTGAATGTAAATTTAGCATGTAGATTTTGCGGGATTCTAAATGTGGCTTTTTATGGCCTGACGTATGCACTTAAAAATCCACTGATTAGGCAACTGCATCGCGTTTCAATCCACATAATTCTAATATAAAACCTTGAAAATTAAAACAAAAAAAGAATTCAGATCCCTGTATCTGTACCCCTGTAACGATTAGGTTAGGCAAAACATCATAGATACGTTTAACTTGAGTTGCTCTGCATGTGGTATGAAGGAAGCACCACTGAATCGAAACACCCTGTGCGTGTAAACGCACATTCATTCGAATTGTTTTAATCACAGTTATCAATAGATCGTAACAATAACGTGCCAAAAATACCCCCAAAAAAATTATTAGAAAATAACAAATGAGAAACAGAATTAAAATATTTCTCACTTTAGAATTGCCAATTGTACCTTTAAAAATATGAAAAAGTTACCCAACGTTTAGTTCATCAAAAAATTTAATAACTCAATGGGTCAAAAATCCAACCCCTCCGCAAAGAACATTTGAAACTTAATTCACTTTTCTAGAGCACCCGAGTCCAGTGAGATTGAGGATGTGGTGCAATGATGAGCAATGCTGTGCAATGAAACAATGAACAGGTCAATTAGCTCGCTCGAACGAACAACCCTTCCACAACGATCGCGCGAAGCAGTAGCGTCCCTGGAATATAAAATTCTAAAATGTGGGTAGGCTGACTACCCCTGAAAATTTTTTTTCATCGACCTAATTCTCAAGATGTATTTTTTTGTAAGAGTTACGCCGCCGAAAGTAAGGGGTGGTGAAGAACTCAAAATTCTAAAAAAAAAAAAATGTCCCATGAACCAGCTTACTACGCAGCATCAAAAAACAAAAGCCAAATTCTTGATCTTTGTGTAGCATTTTCAAGTTTTGCTTTTGGTGCACAGTCTACTCAAGTTGTCGTTCAGAATTAAAAGTTTGTTTCTTGTCGTTTCCAGTTTAAAATTTAGCTAAATTTTACAAGTGTAACTGTATACGATACGCGTTATTTCTTACTCGTTTGCACCTTTTTAGTCCCCAAAGGGAGATGAACACGTTTTAGTGTACGAAACTTCATGAACGTCAAATTAGAAAACCATTATCTTAATAATTTCAACCTGGTATCACCTTTTAAGTTTAACGTATAAATTTCTTTCAGTTAAACTGTAAAAGCCCTTTTTAGCTTATTCATTTAGGTATTTACTGGACTATTATGTACTGGTATGTGTTCCCTTCTCAAAGTAATGCGAAATTAATTTGTATTAGGGACGTTTTCATTATTTTATATTACCGTTTATTACAACGATTTAGCGTAATACATAATGAAAGTAATTTTTTATCCGGCCAGTGCGAACTACACGCTCCGAAAAGTATATCAAATATAGATTTAATCTTGTTATTTATTAAATGTATACAAAATCTAGTGTACTTATGTGGCGATGAGATTAACTGGAACATTGTTTTTAACCTTGCATTACAGATTGTGGCTGTAGACAGTGGCGGATCAGACGAAAATGAAAGCTCGGTTCGAGGATTGCTTCGAAATACGCTGATAAACGCGCAAGATATGGGTAAGAAGATTGAATTTCGTATGTGATACGCTTATCTGTACGTACCTGGCTGGCAGCTCTACCCATGCCCATGAGTACCTTCTCTACCTATCGTGTGTAGGCCTATACCTGTGTATGCATGATTCACGCGTGCTCAATTGTACTCTTACGGAGTACCGAGCTATCAACTGTAAAGCTTCATTTTCGGTCGAATACGTCGATGTTTTTAAAATGAAAACCGAGCATTATCGTCGAATTAGTTGACACGTGTATGGATCTTCTTTATAGTCGCCGATTATTTCACATACGAGCAATGAGACGAGTTGAAAAAAGTGTAGGTGAGGGGGGAGGGAGGGTACAATCATAAGACGAAAACGCGTTCGCTGTTCAGGTAGTATTTGGCCAAATGTAATTTATTTTTCGCAGGGAAAAAAAAATAATAATACGAAGACGAACATGCGGTAAAAAAAAGCACCTCGAATAACACCAGCTAACTGGAATTTATTTTTAATGAAAAATATCCCGCGTCAAAAAATATACGATTTTCTGACGCTATTACAGACAGGCGCACTTTATCTTTGAAAAACATCTTTTAAGCTGGGCAAGAAGAAGAAGAAAAAAGAAAAGGAGAGGAAAACGAATAACGATGTCGTGTGAAATAAAAATTGATACGAGGGATAATCAGAAATCGATAGAAAACCCAATGTCAGGAAATTTTTATCATTACATTTGACTATATGCGTATACCTATGTATATTTTATAGCTATATATAGCGTTAAAAAAAAGGCGGTGATATTTTCACGACTGTGTTATGAATTGAAAATGAAATCGATTTAGTGTTCACGACGACTATGTGAAAAAAAAAAAAAAAAAAAAAAAAAAAAAACGCGGCAGGGAAGAGAAATGGATTAGTTATTTGAGTGATTTTTGTTATCAGCCGAGTGAAAGAGAAAAGACATTTGGAAAAAAAAAGTATAAAGTCACTGATAGAAAATACGCTCGTTCGCAGTTGTATACTATTTAGGGTGGTTCCGACTACCTAATGGCAATTAGTTTTATTATAGTATTTATTTCAGTTGTCATTTAATATTATTATGCTATGAAGAGCTACGTATATACGAATGTAATTTTGTATTTAGAACATTTCGACGAGGTTTATTGGGCGGAATAAATCCGCAGATATAATTACGTGGTTGTTTGTTAACGGCTATTTTACTAGATAGCGTTCTTAACGCAGCTAACCATTTTGTACAAAAGTACCAGCACCTATACTCGTATATATACATAAATACATATATATATATGTACTTGCACTGTATAGGTTATAGGTACGAATACGTACAATATCTAGGTGTATTAATTTATCATAGGTATAGTTTTCGAGCTACACTGTAGAAATTTTCAATTTAATTGATTATTTATGGCGTAGGTAAGGTACTTATTCGCTACATTGGGCTTTGCTGGCTATAAGAGGGATATGCTATGTATACGTATACGTCACGATGGCCTCGTCTGCGTTCGCCTGGGAATGTCTATACTTATATGTGTCAGTGTGTGCGTGTTGTTTTTATCATTAAAATCGGCTTACTTAAATATCGTTTTGGGCGAAATAATAATTTTCTGCTCGAATAAGCTCGATTTACGCGTATGTTTGATGAAATTTAAACCGTAATCATTCACGTTAATTTATCAAATACTTATACGTCGTGTAATATGATTTTAATTTGTTTTTATTATATTCATTTGGGTGCCAGCCTGTTTGTAGTGCAAAAAAAATTTGCAACTTTTTCAACGCGCCACCCCCTAAAAATCTTTCTTTTAGGCTACAAATAGACCCCCAAAAAGTTTCAGCTCAAAAAAAAAAATTTAAGCTGTGACGAATTTCCAAGTTGTTTTTCAAAATGAAATTATTGTGTAAAATTATTAAAATTTAGTTGAAAATTCGCAGTAAAGTAATAATGGATTATCTACATGCACGAAAATTGGAAGTATTTCGTGAAAGAATTTGTTATGCTCTTTTCGATTTTGTGGTTGATTTTGTATTTGAATGCGTTTTTGGGTGAATAATCGATGTTTGAAGTAAGTACTATCGCAAACTTGGTTTTCAGAATACGTGACGCATTAAGTAAAAAAATCAAAAAATGTCACCACAGTTTTACTGAAATTTATCTATTTAAAAGGTATACTTCATATACTTCATCAATATTTTGCTACAACTTGCTACTTTTCAAGAAATAGGTAATTTTAAATTTCAAAAATATACGTAATAAATATGTTAGTAATTAAAAAAAAGGGAACATTCAAAAATATTAAAGAGGGATCATGCGATCTAATAATTCGTGCAAATGAATACTTGAAAAATAATCACGAATCATTACATTTAATCATTTATTATTTTATGATTATTTATGAACGATGAGTATTAGGTTGCGATATTCAAAAATTAAACAACAAATAATGGAATAACTCAGTAACGTTGGAAAGAATGAAATCAGTAAATTCTCAGGAAAATTTGACCCTGAATGTTCAACTGATTTGTAGTTATCGTTGAAAACCATTGAAATTTGGGTAAAAATTTGACCAAAAATAATGAAAAATGCAGAAAATTGAGCTAAAATACAGAAAATCCCGGAAAAAATGTTGAAAGATATGATAGAAAGCGTTGAAAATCAATAAAAATTGGATAAAAAATGTACAAAAATACGCAAAAAATACAGAAAATTGTTCGAAAATGGGGAAAAAATGAAGAAAATTAACCGAAATAACGAACTAATGTGGAAAAATATTGAAAATAACTGAATATAAGGATAATATTTGGTAAAAATGAGTGAAAATTGAAGAAAATAGATCAAAAAACGAAGAAAAACTGTCGGAAATTAAACCTATTTTGAAAAAATTAATTTACTTTAATGTTTAGCTCTATATTTGTATGTAAAAATGTTAGAACTTATGCAGTTATGCCATTCTAACCTTTGAAAAAAAAGGATCACACTTCAATGTCAGTGCAAAAAAATTGCTTAAACAATAAGAAGAAATAACCCAATTTTTCTGAAAAAAATTGAAGAAAATTTCATAGGTGACAAGGATTAGATGAAAAACAGAGAAAAAAATTGTGCCAATTACGTACGTCTAAAATATCAAAATGGATATTACTCTTTGCGTACACTAAACGAAAATGTATGTATTTTCACCAATTGTGAATTGTAATCACTTCCACTTGATCAGTAGTATACGAGTTAATAAAATTGCCTACTTGGTTCGCCGCAAATTACTTTGTGATTTTCATTAATTTAGGTATTTCTTTTCAAATTTTGTCAACTCGAAAAATAAAAAAATGATTTGAAATATTGCGAAATGCTTCAATATCAATTAAATTGTGAAACCATAATGTCTTTTAAACTTAAGACTGTTGAAAATTTTGATAAATTAAATAGGTAATACCATTTTATACGCTTCAAAGCAAAATTTTTCATACTAAATGATGTTGTTCTAACAGTTAGTTGAATTTTGAATTTTTCATCAAGTTGTCTGGGAAAACTAAGCTATTGAGATAATTTTTAGAAATTTCGAGTATTTATTGTTGAAAATATTCTTATAATATTTTTTAATTTTTAATGCCATATTGCTAAAGAAAACTATCACTAAAAGCAAATTCAGAGGGGTGGAGGGGGAAGCGTAAGACAATGTTTGAATTGTTGATAATTAGCCTGATTTTCTATGCCATAGTGTCAGTGGAAAGCAGGCGATTACGGTCTATTGACCTACGTCGGATGAGAAAGCGAGGAAATCAACAAAAAAATCTATTGCTCACCTCAATACGAATAAAAATCGATCAAATTTAAGAAATACGCTTTGAACGGCGGCAGATTCACTATTCTCGAGTGAGGATGACCTCAGCTCAAAATTCAGGCATGCCCAAATTTCGTGGAAGGAGTGCTGAGGGGCCAAGATCGCAAAAATTGTTCCTTATTGAGCCGATCGATAGACAATCTAAAGCTGTATAACATATCCAAAAATCAGCTTCCTAGTTCAATTATTAAAAACAGGCTGTTCCTTTCCTATCTTCCTTCTTAATTAAGGTAGGTAATTGAAATTAGGTATGTAAAGTTAGTAGGAGTTCTGGAGGTGCTTTTTGGGGGGGTGGTGATTTTATACTTTTTAGCTCCATTGCCCCTCCCTATCCTTACTACTGATTAGCGATAATATAAAAAAAAATGACAGAATTTTGCTGAAAAAATAGAAGAAAATTTTTTTGGGTGACAAGCATTAGATAAGAAAAGAGAGAAAAAAATTGTATCAACTACGTTTAAAATATGAATACTTTCATTCTTTCTATATTAGAATACCAAGTATTTTAATTCAATTTAATTTTTTTCGCGAAAGATTAAAATTATTCACTCGGTTTGATACTGATCAAAATAGTCGTAGGTATAACGTATCCAAAAATAATTTTTCTTCATCAATTAGTAGGGGTGGTATAGCAGTTTTCCCCTTTTTAAATTTAGTCAATAGGCTGAAATTTGACACGTAGATTTAGTGAAGGGACAACCTCGTAAAGCTTTACAAAAATAGTTTTTGGTTTATGCGAGGTTCGAGATTTTTGCCATTTTTTTGAGTTTTTAATTGAGCTTGGTATAGATATAATAAGGATATTACGTCGGCTATTTCAGGGATTCGACTTCACAGCTTTCTTGGCCCTCCTCATAGTCCCGAAAAGTAGTTTTTTACAGCTTTTCTCCTGTACCTCAACTCACAAGATGGATTAACATTGCCTAGTTCTTTCTCAAATTGAAATTGAGTTATCGCGAATTATCAGGTTGAAATTGAACACATAAATTCAATAGGCAGCGTACACGTGCTTCTACGAACTCGTCTCTCAGCTTTCTATAAGTGATTGAGGAAAAACATATTTGCCTGGGTATCACCTTGGAATTCAAAATCATTCAACGCTGATCCGAGCTGATGTGAACTTATCTATCCAACGTGGGGCACCCAGTATAATATATGTAGTTCTATTAGTTGGCAGTTATTTTGAAAACTTCTTCTATGGTAAATAAGCCTATATCGAGTTGATTTGATGGCGAAAAAATTGTGCGGTTTGTAAAGTAAACTTTGATACTAAATAAACAAGCAGAAGGCAAACGAGCTAGCAAGAGTAAGACGACGCGTGCATGTGCGCCACGCCGGCTTCCTGTGCTGATATTCTTATAGCTTATTTTTCACTGACAACAACGTCGCAAGGTTATCCGTAATATGACTTTTACCGCGTAATTACAACTTTTTGGCAGCCGAGTAAGAATACAAGGTCGTGACAAGAGTGCTTTTAAAAACGAAAGATACACGTACGACGGTGACGCGAAAGTCGGCGCGGTGCGGTGAGGTAGAACGACTACAATTTCAAAACCTTTATCGAAAAATTTCGCTAAAAGTAGTAGGTATATATACCTAATACCTATTACCTACGCAAAACATTTTTAAATGCGTGCAAAAGTTTTTCTGTCGTGAACGATATTTTCCAAATTTATTTTCCCTTATAGTGGTATACAATACAGGCCGATAGTAAGTGAAGAGTTTGAAATTCACGTATCCAACCTGTTGATTTATGAGGTACTAAAAACCAACGTAACAGTAATTTCCTTCGGTCGAATGATTTCAACATTTTTTTTTTTACATTGATTTTAATCGACATGCAGCAGCATAACGATGTTGTAATTTTTGAAGCGTATATTATAATAATTAAGTATTTCGGATCAACAACTGAAGAAAATTCGATTGGCCAGAGTGTTTATTGTAGGTATACGTACACGTATATACTCTATTATAGATACAGTTATGCGTATGTAATATTTTAAACAAACTTCGTCGTTTTGTTCGCTCGTTAAAGCGAGAATTATGACGTCAAAGTTATAAGCGAGCATGAAATTTTCTAGTTGGCAAGTTTTTGAGAAAGCGAGTTAGTATAAAACTTGAAAAAGCTCGCCGATGATATTTTGTATAAGTTACGTATACATAACGGCGCGCTACCGAGGAGCTGTTTTAATTAGCTATATATCGAAAATGTTGTTCTTTTGTGAGATTTTTTCTTTTTAAACTCTGAGCAAACAGTTACGAGCAGTATTGGCTGATTGGTTGAGTATTGTGAGTAGGCTGCTGCAGAAAACTATACGCGATAAGTTCGTGCTTTCTAGTCGTCTCTTTTAGTAAAGGTATATGGTCGGCCAATTATACACGTCGAAAAAGTTATTTCACTTTGTTCGATGCTATTAATTAGAGAAAAACGGAAACTAATTAAAAAACGTTTAACGAATTTAATAAGCGTGAAACCGATGCGACGATTTGGAGTCGCGCTGTTTCTGCTTGTTACAATATTTGTGTAAATCTGTTGAAACGAAAAAGTTTCAAAAATTAGTAACATTTTAAAAGTTTCAAACAAGATAACTGATTTTTTACCCTCGCTCTCTGAAAACGTTTGCTCGTTGCTGTTTTCTGTCGTCTTCTAATTCTGCGAAATTCACGCTGAAAATCTCGTTCACTTCGCAGTGCTTCCCAGAATGTACGTATGTAGGTAGATAGGTACTAGGTACTAGGTAGGTAGGCATATCATATAAGAATGAATTTACTACATTGTGAAGATCGAGTTATGTATGAATGGAAGTTTTCTTGTTCGAAAAACAAGGCGTTTTTATGTGAAAAAAAAGATATTATTGAGCACGATAGAAACGAAATATACGGTGAGATCAAAGTTTCAACATTTTAACAGGTATGCCGTTGTTGAGCCCTTGAGCTGTAATTAGCCTGATTTTCTTTGTCATCTTGTCCCATTGAAAACCAAGAAATTAGGGTTCATCGATCTATGGCCGATGAGGAGGAATATCAACGAAATTCGTTTTGGTGCCTTAGAAGATCATTATGGCCAGTTTTGGTCATGTCAGATATTCATTTTTATTTTTTTTCCTCAACACTAAAAATTATTTGATACCCACCAAAATCGATCAGATTTGAGTAATAGACTTGGATTGGCAGCGGATTTAATATTCTGGAGTGGGATTAACCTCGGGCCAAAATTCAGTTATGCTCAAATTTGGAGGAGGGGCTGTTGCGAGGCTAAAATCGATAAAAATCATTATTTTTTTGAGAGAATCGATAGACAATGCGAAGTTGCATAACATATCCAAAAATCAGCTTCCTAGGTCAATTAGAAGGGAAGATATGAGGGTTTTCGCCTCTTTTTTGATCTTGAAAAAAGGTTATTCCTCCCCTATTTCCCCATAAAATTGAGCTAGGAAGTTGAAATTTGATATACATTCAGTTAAAGCCGTAGCTGTGCCTTTTGGGGGTTCCAACTTTTTAGTTCCAGTACACCCCCTCACAGCCTCAAAAAAGTGATTTTTTTGTTAGGGTTTTCTCATTTTTCTAATTTTTTGAGTTTTTTCCTCACATAACTCCCCTCTCAATTGAGCTAGGAATTTGAAATTAGGTATGTGTATTTAGTGGAGGTCCTAGATGCGCTTTTTGGGAGTCTCGACTTTATAGCCCCACTTCACCCCTTCACAGCCTCAAAAAAGTGGTTTTTTGGTCGTTTTTTATTTTTTGTTTTTTGAGTTTGTTCCTCGCATAACTCTGCTCTAAATAGAACTAGGAACTTGAAATTAGGCATGAAATTTTATGCTGCTTTCGACAGGTATTACTGTTCTTATTTTCTTCTCTTTTTTTTTCAGGTTATTGCGGTTTCAAAATTTTAGAAATTTGTTGTAAATAACCACTAATTTTGTAAATGCAAAAACATATAACATATTTTTTTAAACTCGTTATTCATTGAAAATTTTGTTTTAGAGAGGGAGGAAGAGGGAGAAAAGAGGAAGGGTGCCAAAACAACCAAAAATGTTGGAAAAAATAAGCCATGAAAAATTCATGAAATTTAATTTAAAGCCGACAGTAAACACCCCGATGACGTGATGCCCTGAAAAAATAACAACGAATACCAAAAATATTCGTATCAAACCTGAAAAATTTCAAAATAAACCAAAGTCTATTGAGAAAATGAAATAAATTTAAATCAAACCAGAAAATTAACAGCTGCGGAAAATAAGTGAACCAATTCAAATACGAGAGGTTGCTCATCCCTTTCTTCACTATTTATCCTATGCTGAAGAGTGCTGGTGTAAAAAATTTTGACCCCTGTTATGAAGGTTTCAAAATTTTATGTGCGTGTAGTATGTTATGTTAAGAATTTAAAATAGATTTTTTCATGAAATAAATAAGTGAGACACATTTTTTGACTAAGACTGAATAATTTACGATTTTAAAGAAGCGTTCAATTTTTCATTGTACTCATAAGTTGAAGGGAAATATTGCTGTAAGCTCACAAAGTAGGGTCATTTTTAAAAATGTATGTTCACTTTTAATACAAACAATTTCAGGTACCATCTTGGTATTGCAGCTTAAAAAAAAAATTTGAGTTTCTGCATCATCTTAGCCGAATATGAGCTGGATCTGGTCTATGGGCCGGGTAGGAAGTGTGGATTGAAAAGTTGCAGTTGGCAAAAAGTGAGATTTTCAATTTTTCACAGAAATGTGATAACAGCTTTTGTCATTTGTGATATGGGGCAAAAAAAATTTTCAACGTGTCAAGAAAGATTTCGTCGGAAATTGTTCAAAGTTTTTGAATATGCATAATTATTAAATTTGAAAAATAGTCTTAAAACTAAAATATGGCCATTTCAACTATTATCAAATAGTATAGTCGAATCACTGCATTTACTGCATTCGTTCGCTCATATTTGATGACTGATTCTTAATCTAGAATGTATTTAAACAAAAATAAGCTTTGATGTAATTTTTTCTAATCCCTCCCTCTTTGAGGATCCACCTACTTTCTTAGAAAGGTACTCATCTCCCCTTCTATTGGTTTTGCAAAAAAAAATTCAAGTAAAAGTTCTTTCTTGAAAAATTCTTTACATTTTTGGTTATTACAAAAATTGCATTTAGAGCCATCTTTGCGCCTCAAATCCCAAAAATCGATTTATCGAAATACTCAAAATCAAATTATTCTCGTTTATTATAAAAAATATTAAATGCAGCACAAATTTAGTAATCACAAAAAGTATCCAGAATAAGATTTTGTATCTAACGTACTAATCGAAATTCTCCCATCCTTCACCCTCCATTGGAAACCCCTCTTCGTCATACCAACGTTCAAAATAAGTGATTCGACCCTGTCTGTTGATTGTAAAATTTCATCATAGAACCATGGTTCGAGGTCTTTAGAAATATGCTCCAATGCAAAAGCCACCTTTAAAAACTACCCTCTGATTCACGCTCATCAGGTTAAATTACCACTATCTTATCTAGTACACACTTTTTATTACATTCATTCCACTCAAATTTTTGAAATGTAATTATTTTTCCTCGATTCGCAAGTGTCAACCGGGTATGACTTGGTGGAAAATCCACCAAATAATAACAAATTCAAAATTTTTTATAAAATTATCGTATAAAGTTGGTATTTATGAACATCGTCCTTGTATCTGTTGTTTTAGTTTTTCATTTTAATTACGTATTAATAAACGCATGTTATGGAAAATTGTGGCACGAGAGGTAGAGGGGTTGGATGAAGAGTGGTTCTTACACATGGAAATATTTCTATAAACCCCCAACTATGTTCTACGACGAAGTTTTTTAATCTGCAGACAGAATCGAATCACTTATTTTGATCGTTGGTATAGGGAAGAGGGATTCATGGTGGTGGGTGGAGGGTGGGGGTATTTCAGTTAACTCGTTGGATGTAAAATTTTATTCTAAATATTTTTTATGATTACTAGTTTTTTGTTATATTTGATATTTTTTATAATAAACGAGAATAAATTGATTTTGGGCATTTTAATGAATATATTTTTGAGATTTGGGGCACGAAGATTGCTTCCAATGCAATTTTTGTTAATCAAAAATGTTAAAAATCCTTCGCGAAGAAATTTTTAATTGAATTTTTTTTTTTTTTGTAAAACCAATAGGAAGGGGTGATACGTGCATTTCTAAGAAAGGGAGATGAATCCTCAGAGGTGGAGGGGCTAGAAAATATGGCATCCAAGCTTATTTTTGTCTAGATACATTCTAGGTTAAGAATCAGTCGTCAAATTACATTTTACATTCGGTACGAGCAGAAGCTTTTTATTATAGTATTTCGACTGCACTCTGCATACTGTGTAATTATAGTGAACAATAAAATTTCAAAAAAAAAAAAAAAAAAAAAAAAAAAAAAACAAAAAAAAAATTTAAAAAAAAAAAAAAAAAAAAAAAAAAAGAAGCTTTTATAAGGTGTTTGAAACGATTATAGACCAGTTTCAGTAATAATCTTTTTTCAAAAACTCGAATCAAACGGGCGATTTTCTCGACGAATAGCGAAAAAAATCGCATTAGGTAGTCGAGTTGAAATGTTTATAAATGTGGCGCGATATTCTTATCGATCTTTATGTAGATGAAAAACTTGGGAAATACTTTCCAGTCGAATGATTTAGTATGTAGTAGAGGGAAAAAAAATACGAACGAATGTGTTTTGAGAGAATGATTATAAATCGTATAAGGCCTGATAGATTGAGAAGTTTTTTTTTTTTTTTATTATGTTTCACGTATCAGTCACAGTTGCTTGGTTTCCTTTGTCGTTGTTGGCCTGGTTGACGAGACTTTGGAAAATCCTAACTCGATACTCGAGTCGAGCGGTTTTATTTTAGCGAATCGAACGCGCTTAGAAAAGTTTCAAGAGGATCATCTCGTTATGGGACCTCCATATTCAAATGTAGTGGAGTGCGTTTTATGTATAGAAAAGCGCCTGCGCTTCATGTGAACTTGGCAGTCCTAACAAATACGATGAAATTTATCACATCGAAAATATTACAGCCTACACTTTGTATAGGTATATGCGGAAGCCGATGTGGTAAAAATTATGGCTATACACAATTTACCTTTACCTGTATGTATATACTGTCGGTGTAAATGCTCGTCAATGTACGTATTATATATAAAAAAAAAAAAAAAAAGTATACACGTACAACGATGTAATCGAAGATATTTTTATCGTGAGATTTCCATTTTACGCGCGTTAAGTTAACGAATAACGAGAAAATGCATCGTATTTTATGTAAGTATACAGTGTTTGCATAAGTTGCTGTTGCCGTCATCGTGTGCCAGCAGAAAGAATATTTTCACAATTAAAGTAAACACTCTTAACGAAATGGAAAAGTGAAACTTTTAATTATACACGGTGCAATTAAACTCGCAACCGAGACTAAGTTGCATTGGAGTGTCGATTACACAAATGCAGCCGTTCTTTTAGCAATATCGTCTACATAATCGATCAAAGCGTAAAAAATTTCTAGAGCAGAAAAATAGCAAGGATACTTTTAATTAAGGTTATTGTTTCCAAGTACACGAAACGTAGAAAAGATACAATGAAGAAAGGCTCGTTTTGAAAGCAAAAAAAAAAATATATATAAAGCTCTGCGCCTATTTCCATTTTGCTACTTTAAAATCACGAAAATAATTGTCGGCTTTGAATTGTTATAGAACGAATAAAAAAAAAAAATTGAAAAAAAAACGCGAAACGAACGAACATTATAAACGAGTATTCTTGGAGGAAAAAAAAAAAGTAAAAAAGAA
The DNA here is from genome assembly GCA_900060175.1 of Ferrisia virgata. NCBI lineage: Eukaryota > Metazoa > Arthropoda > Insecta > Hemiptera > Pseudococcidae > Ferrisia > Ferrisia virgata. The sequence continues at coordinate 16,463 of FIZR01006835.1, forward strand.
ATACTTATAGAAAGCTGGCAAAGGATAAACGATATCTTCGACTTAATGATGCTATTTTCTATATATATATTTTTTATTATTATGTTTTTGTATATTATTTTTACTATTGTTTTCGCCAAGTTTTACCCTTTTGTGTAGTTTTTTTTTTTCTTGTAAAATTTAGTATTAATGTAATATTCGTTGTTTGTTACAGTTACTTCGGGTTCTAGAAGAAATTCTAGTTCGCCTCTTTCAGACTGTAATAGCCCCGTATCGCCACCAGATGATAAGTCGACGACCAGTAGTACTACGAATACGACTAGTAGTGAAAAAACGCCCAGGTAATGAAATTTTTTAATATTATTTATTTTACATTTCATTTGGAAATGATAAACATGGCTGAGAAAAAATTATGAAAACTTGATTTATATGTGTATACTTTCAAATAGGATGTCGTCTCATTTTATGTTATACGAAATCCGTTGATTATGGTTTTATAACTTCGACTTAATATTCGAAAGAACGAATTTGCTAGATAGGCCTGCTAAAGTTCTGTCAGTATAGACTCATCTGATATTTATAATAAAATTTTGCTTTCACCATATTGTACTTCAAAGCCAGTAAAATATGCTCGGTGTAAACGAGCAGTTGGTGTGAGTCAACCGATATTAAAGTTTGATTTATGCGCATTCTTGTATGTAGACTCGTGTCACATGGGAATTTTTGAAAACGAAGTCGTTATCAGGGTTTCCAAAAAAATCTCAACTTGGCTGATGCCTAGGTTTTTGTGTAAATTTTTTTTTCTTTTATTTTTTTATTTTTACCAGAGTATACTTGGTTGGAAAATTGTGCAAATCAATAATCAAACTAAAAAACCAAATTTAGCAATCGACACTGGGTGTAACAATCCTGGCAATTATACACGCCCAGTATAATAAAAAAGTAAAAAAAAAAA